>JARFIW010000432.1:0-69781 GCA_036346225.1 Platerodrilus igneus | reverse complement strand
TGTTCCCACAACCCCATCATCCGACACCGCAAAAACCATTTTACCATCACCGACGAACTGACGACCGCACGAACATGCGCCCATGCCGATGAGCGCGCAGCCCATTACGCGATGCAGCCGACCGGAAAGCGACGCGCATACAGTGGTTTACGCATACCACGACGATCATTTTAATAACAACAAGCATTTTTTCATCACAGATCACCACAGTTTTCAACGCGATTTGCGACCTTCAGATTCAGCACCGCACCAATCCACATTTCAACAGCTTTCAGATAACCTCCGGTAACCATAACATTTGAATTGAACATCAGGTCTTTTAGTTCCAACAAAGACCTATCATATTGTACAAAACACGCATTTTTATTTAGATTTAGTCGACAGAGAACCCAAAAATTGGCGGTTGAATCCACCGATCCACAACGATTAAACCAGCATAACATACTTTCGCACGGCACGCGGTTCGATAACATTTTCAAAGACGCATTTCAACAAATTTAGTGAATATTCACATGAGACACACGACGTTCGACACACACATCCACACACCATTCAAACACTTATTTAAATTGTCACGTCGACACATACTTCATACTTTCTCATACAATACAGGATATTGTTATTTGTGCGCAAAGTCGATAGTCAATATACGACAGTCTGGTTAGGTCGACATCAGCAGAGCGCAACGAAGAAATTCAACGCATTTTAACCGAATCATCACTTTCAGAACGAACATCATTGCGCGAGCAGTGCACCGACGTGATGCCATAAAACGCAGCACACGAGTTACAGCGAGAACCAACACAGAACACGATTGGAACGATTTGAAACATCGACCCGCGATAAGAACAGTCGATCGCCAGACGACCGATTATTTGAATACACCACACTCACGCAGCACAAACATCGCGATTTTACACCATCAGACGCACGATTGCAGACGATATTCACCGCGAAAGCATATCACGCACATTACGGCAACATTCGACAACGCGTTTATTAACACAGAGAGACGAAGATGACACGACGGAATTCACAGTTAGCACGCAGTGACGGATTAGTTCACCAGATCCTACAACCACTTCACTTTGAAAGATACCAACGAGGACCACCCAGCACGAGCGATGTTCGAAGACGGAAAATCACAGTTAACGTTTCACCGCAACCACAGAGTCACACAGACGTCATAAGTTTAACAACGATTACGACACCACCATGTTATAACATCACCCGAAACTTACGAGATACAATTCCTGAGCACGAGCTATTTTAAACATCAAGACGAAATTTATTTTGCAACTATTATCACATTTCTTTAACATCGTCATTACAACACCACCACACATCAGACAGCGTCAGACATACCGACATTTTCCTCACAAATCGTTATACACCCGTTGCACATCTGATAATTCTTCACACAACACATCTTCACGTCGAACATAATGATACTCGATGTCTTATTTGCACACGAAGCACAGGTGAATCATACATCATATTCTCAAATCAACTTTAAAATACAATTGTACTTAACTTTAAACCTTTTTTTTCACCCAATTCCCCTTCACCCTTTTCCTACACCATTAAAAGTTTCCCCGAAAAAAACCTAAGCTTTTCACCAAATTTAACCCCGGTCCAACCGTTTTACGATCACACAAATCGACTTTTTACACTCTGAATAAAACCTCACCAGCGTCAAACTAAACCCAACTAACAAATCCCAACCAATTTCTCCACAGCTTCATTCTTTTAGCCCAAAGAGCGACCGATTTCCCAAAAACCAGCGTTTTTCCCCGCCCAGTTAAATACAATTTTAAAACCCAAAATTTTAAAAAATTTTTCAATTTTTTCAAAACTTTTATTGTTTTTCAAACCAGCCGTCAATACAGAATTATCGGTTTTAACAAACAACCTGAACAAACTAAAACGTATACACCCTTACACATCTGAATTTCCAGACACATCATCACTTAGAACATAACAACGAGCTACGTTTTCAGAGACAAACAGTGATCACCGACAGTATTACATCAGTCGATGAATTCGCCGAGAGAAATTATTTAAACCAATTACAATTTTCATCGTCAACCATATAGAACCGATAATCCAGACCAGCACGGCAGTTTATTAAACAAAGCAGAAACGATCATCCACGCTAACCGCACCGACCATTTTGCATCCAGATCACGACTGCAATTCACGCCCTTTATCAAACATCCAAGACAGCCTCGATAACGTGTACAAACGATTCAGACACCAGCATATTATTAGCCAACACTTAAGACCACACCGCCAGTTACGATCTGCAACACGATTAACACGCACAGCATTGCACAGCGAATGACACGACATCAGCACATTCGTCGTCAAATTTTACAACACGCATTAGAACATACCATTCATTTCCACGACACACCGATAAGCACCCGTAACCGTCTGCATTTTTCACCGATTCACCCAACAGTTTCAATTTACGAACTCATGATTTCATTACAACGTCTCACTCTAAATAACTTTCAGTCATACACATCAGACCGATTAAACTCAGCATTTTAAAACACTTATCTAACACTTACAAATAACGCTCGATTCCATTCATCACGACTCAGTTTCAGCTGTCACGACCACATTTCACATTATCCGCATCACAGATCTCGCAATCTCACCTATACAATTTCAGATACAGCACGTCATACCGACGAATCGTCCAGCGATTCCACTGACCATTTCCCGATGCAAATCTGACACATTGCATCAACGTTAACACTAAACGTGTTGCACCGATACACATATCAATCACATTTCATGATCCCACAATGCTAAAATACCCAATTTGTGTTATAGCGATACTCGTCATAGTTCAACATCACCGCGTACTTGACAGCATTATAACGTATTCAGCATTGCCGTCGAACGAACCTTACGCGATTTTGCCAGCCTTGCATCGAAATACCTATCCGCTACAACGATCACACCATCGCACCATCTGTCAAAATTCACCGTTATCATGCCATAACCGCATGACACACATGCGATCAGCACGAGCAGTCTGTCATCATTCGTAACCAGTTCTTCACGCACCAACATGTCAGACGACACGACAGTCGCATTTCATGCACACACTCCAGAAACCATTAACATCATGCACGCAGCCTTACATTAGCACACGCATCACGCCAGTTTTGCATACAGGCATACGCCCGACGCCAGACACTCGACAAGCTCGCCAGTATTGACCGCACACTCGAACCGCTGAACGACATCCGACAAATTGCCACTATACCCGACACCAGAACCACGTTTCCACTCAACGTCACTCAAACCACTCCATCATACCACAACACCCATCATGACACACTACGCACACACATGACGCACACCACATCGACCACACACCGACACACTGACGATCACAGCACATGCACGAGTCTCATTCACCATTACACATCACGTTTTCCATTAAACAGGACAGGTTATAAAGCGAAAATTACAGGTTAGTCGGCGTCGCGGCGCCGACTTCAACCTATTAATTTTTCCTTTATCTAACCTAGGTCCACACTTGGTTTTTAATGGAAAAACTCATTAAAAAGCAATTAGTGCTAATGGGTTTTTAATGAGAAAACTCATTAAAAGCAATTAGGTCATATGGTCATGCGGTCATATGGTCATGTGGTCATGTGGTCATATGGTCATGTGGTTATGTGGTCATATGGTCATGTGGTCATATGGCCATGTGGTCATGTGGTCATGTGGTCATATGGTCATATGGTCATGTGGTCATATGGTTATGTGGTTATGTGAGCAGGGAGATTAAATTTGGTATATAAGGAAGTAGTTTTGGGTTGAGCTTAGTTATAGTAAGACATTTTTCGAAATATGTCGCATTCAAGCAATCAGTGGTGCTCCAAACAATCTATTACAAAAGCAGCAGAGGATATCCTGGATGGCTCGAGTTTCTACGCTGCTAGTAAAAAATATAATATACCTAGAACAACGTTATGCAGATATGTTAAAAGGTTGCAGAACGTGAAGAAATTACATAATTCCAACGATGCATCCAGAGATGTTATACCAGAAGTTAAAATACCTATACAGAATTATGATAACTTTGCTATTGCTAGTGCAAGAAAGGATGGTAAATATGGCCCATTGTTCCCGTCTAACATACGAGCTATATTCGTGGGACCATCGAGTTGTGGGAAGACCAACGCTTTAATATCTCTGATCCTGCACGAGAACGGCCTTAGATTCCAAAATGTCTATGTATTTTCGAAAAGTTTATATCAACCTAAATACGAATTGTTAAGAAACGTTTTTACGCCACTAAAAGAAGAAATTGGGTACCATGAGTTTGAAAATTACGATGATTTGATCGAACCCGGAGATACCAAAGAAGATTCAATTATGGTTTTCGATGATATACCTGCAAACGAGCAAAGCAAAATCACTCAATTTTTCTCGTTCGGCCGACATAAAGCAATAGATTCGTTCTATCTATGTCAAACTTACGCTAGTGCCTTAAAACATAGACTCAGAGATAACGCCAATGTAATCGCATTATGGAAACAGGATGAAACCAATCTCAGACATATCTTTTCGGATCATATAAGTGGTGACATGACATATCCGAAATTTAAAGAAATGTGTTTACAGTGTTGGGGTGACTCAAAACATAATTTTATAACTGTTGTGAAAGATTTTGATTTGGATAATGGTCGATATAGGAAGAATTTCGACGAGTATATAAATATTTGACATTATTCAAAAAAAAAAGTTAGTTCCCATCCAGAGTCCGATGATGACGAACGTTAACAATTTTATTGTAAATAAACGTAAGCTTCATTTTATGTAGGATTCTGTACGAAAGAACTTTGCGGCATACAAAAAGGGAGACGCTACATCTCTACAAAAATTCAAAGAGGTGCACAAACAATTGATTGATCCCTTGCAAAATTACCGATTCCTCGTCACAAGGAATAGCGGGAAGAATCCCCACACGTACAACAAGGGTTAAACTTGAAAACAAAGGCTAGTTTTTTAAAAAAAGATTAAGTCGCCAGTTGACGACGAGTCTGTACAATCTTTATTATACGGACGTGATAGCTAGAGACTAATACGAAAATAAATACAAGTCGGTTTATAGAGTAAAGTGTAACCCCCAATTGATACGCATAGTTTAGGAAAAGTGTGTAGGAAGTTGATTCAGAAAACAGTGACACAACCTAAAATAATAACGTTTATCCGGAGACTAGAGGTCTAACAAGAGTTATAATTATTTTTAAAGTCTTTAGCATTTTGTTAAGGAATGTAATAGATTAATTCATAGAATACATTCCCTACCTGTTGCTTCGTACGTGTACACAAATCGGGTGCAATCGGCACATATCCGAATAGG
The DNA here is from genome assembly GCA_036346225.1 of Platerodrilus igneus. Taxonomy (NCBI): domain Eukaryota; kingdom Metazoa; phylum Arthropoda; class Insecta; order Coleoptera; family Lycidae; genus Platerodrilus; species Platerodrilus igneus. Next base: position 64,386 of record JARFIW010000432.1, on the reverse strand, counting down.
AGTAGCTCATTTAAAAGGACTGTTCGCGTAGAAGTTATTATTTGTTGATTGTACGGTTTAAAGAGACAATATAATAAATATGTATAAAGACTTTGGAGAGGTTATTCGAAGATTTCGCAATGCTCTACGAGTAAAAAAAGCAGAATGTGGGCAACGCTTTTCGATAGAAGGAGAAAAAAAGTCTTATGTGTCAGTCATACGAGGAAGCAATACAGCACTGTACTGCAGTGTTATCAATGCCCGAGGATCTGGATGATTTTATGGAAATAATCGAGGAGATGGGGTTTATAAAACTGTTGGCAGATATTCAAATGGAATATATACTAAATTGTAAGTTTTAAAATAAAAATTTAACCACCACAACTGTTATCATAAGAAATGAATGATGTGAATTTAGAAATTATTTTTGTATATATTAGCTTGTTTATGTTTTAAAATATAAAGCATACATTGGTATTGTTTATATTTTTCAAATGTCCACGTAACTGAAATGGGTATCTAAGTAATTATGAAAAGAATTATAACAAAGATGTGTATTATTTTTTAAAAGGGTGTTATAAACGTTTTACAAAATTATTAATCAGAATCGTTTTATTTAAAACTATAACATAATTTTATTGACATCTATTAATATCTGTAGTTGAAATACAACAATTTAGAAACGTATAAGAAAACAAAAGTGTAATTAATAGTGTTACAAAATTTTCAGTCTTCGGCTTAAAATTTAAACATCGCTCGTAAATGCGTGGAATGGAAACCTGTTGTATTCTTCCATATACTCAACTTGTTTACGAATACTGTTTTCAAACAATCTTGGGTAGGTTCTTATAAATTGCGTATAATATGACCCAATATCACTATTACTGTATTTGCTTTTAATTACATCATGTGCGAGATTCTGTAGAATATCATTCCTATTATATCTTTCCATTGCGACATCTAACAGAAACAGATCTATATTAGAGTACCCTTTTCCGTTAGTTCTTTTAAAGTATTAGCATGGTTGAGAACGATCTGAGATACCCCTAAAAGTGCTCTAAAGTTCCTTTGGTAAATATCATATAATTCCCATCAAATGTCATCATCTTCACTAAACAATTTTATTTAAATAAAACGCAAGTTGTCGAATTTGCATATCTGATTTTGCATGCCAACTTCCATAGTGCGTATAATGTGTGGAAGATTTGATATAAACTTCCTAAATACGTTGAGGGGTACATCAAGTACGCTCTGCGAAATGGTGTCAACAAATCTAAAAATTATTTTGTAATCGTCGAACGGGTTCAGGCCTACAATTATGATTTTGGAAGAAGATTTTGTTATGGTGTATGGTTTTTCAAATAGTAACTTGGTTCGTTCTAACTGAATTGCGGCGTTTATACGTTCTTTATGCGCTGCAGTCGATTGGTTTTCCAAATCCTTAATCTGTTCCCACTCATTGGCTGTAATTTTTAGTTCCTCCTGGAAATAAACCATCTCGATGTGCCTTTCGTTGTGTTTTTTTATGGCGTCACATCCAGTAAAAACATTTTCGCACATACTGCACGCAATACTTAAGATGTTCATTCTAGAAAAAATTATTGATTAACAGTTTTGAATTATACATGTAAATATTAATTTCTTCTACGTTTGCAAAATTCAAACTAAGACTTACTCTTCTTTGTCGATAGTCCTCACACGAAATTTTAAACCAAAGACTGAAAATTCAGTATTACTATTAATTACACTATAAACGACTTTACGCTTTACAAAATAAACTTAAAATGAACTTCTGGCATCATTTCCCCCGTATTTATGTACATAGAGAAAGTATAAGTATAATTTGTCCTTACATTAACCCAATTTAAATCAAATTATAGAATGTGTATTCCCGTATATTAACTAGAATTGTGGAAAGTGCTTTTATTAAATTATTAGTCAGACGTCATCGGCATACAATGCAAGGCTAATGATCATACGTTTCACTAAATTTATTTAGAATATGCGTCTTATGTTGAACTACATTTAAAATAGATTATCCAACCACTTTCTAGGTCACCGTGCAGAATTAATATATGTATTATACCTTTTGGTTTAATCATTTGTATGTGGATTCACTAATTGAAAATTTTAACAATTCTAGCCACTAATAAATATTTTTGGAGTTTAACTCATTATCGAGCTAAATCTAAATAAAATGCAAAGGTGTTTTGCTGATAGGTTTTTGAATATTAATACAATATATACAGGTCTTTGTTGGAACTAATTTTAAAAGACCTGATAATTAATTTCAATTCCCCAGGAAAATTCTATACTAATTTTATAGGTTACACCAGGGGTTTATCTCAAAAGACAGAGCGATACGGTTTAGAAATAGATTAAAGGTGAATTATATACGGTGCTTGCAAAAGGTTAATCTGCAAATCAGTAAGGAGTCATTCGATTTGAAAAAAATTCCGAGGGATTTGAGAACCTGGGGAAAAACACAATAATAATTGAAATCTTACACGATGGTATATTAAAAATACTGCTAAGAGTAATTTTGTTTAATAATTCTAAAAATGGTGTCGATGGTTAAATACATACAGGTAAAACCCACTATAAAGCAATTATACGCGTCACTTTTCCAGTCAAGACTTGCATATAACGCCAACTAATATAATAAGAGCTGCGCACGCTCGACCATCGGCATAAAAGGCGAGAGCCATGTTCCAGTGCATTAGTCGTCAAAGTATCGTCGAGTTTGATTAAAATTATAAATTAAAGATGGATTTTTCTTGTGTTGACGTTACAAGTGATGTGCGAGTACCACAATTAAATATCAACCAACTAGTTGGTAAGTCAACCTATAGGTTAGGCGAATTTCCTCCAAATTATCACCACCATATATTAGAAGTTGGTTTTGATTTATATGGTGGTCTTCAACCTGCCATCCAAGTGATTTGCTGCAGTGGTATGTGTGCTAATTCTACGATAACATTCTCTTACTGATTGGAAGAAATTGTGTACTTTTCAAGTGGAATTTCAAATTCGCCAATTTGCTCAAGACTCAAAACAAGTCAGATTAAATGGTTTGACTACTGGAAACGATGTTGTTGAGATACAATTGGATCAAGATTTCAAATTACAGCTGAGCACAGCCTTTAATAGAAGTATATGGCTGTTGAACAATTTTGAAAAAGAGAATTTATATAATATGGAGATTAGGAAAGATGGGAATGTTATTGTGCTACCTGCGTACGAGTGCATCAAGCTATTAAGTTTGCGAGAATTGATCTGTTTTAAAATGGCTGAGTTAAGGTGTAGAAACTTTCCAGAATTTTACGAAAAATTTGTTGGTGATTTAAAAAAAGTATGTGGAAATACAACGGAGGAAGAAAGGGTTCAAACGTTATTAGAGGGAGAGAGCAGTGCCAGTATTTCTCTGTCTAATGATTGCAGCAATTTAAATTACTTGACAGTGTTGGAACTTATTAAATGTTTCCCCATTGAGTACTTAAAAGATGCAACTGCAAGGCAATCGCTTGCGCAAATGTTTAGAGATTCGGCTATCCCAGATTCTGCCAGACTCTGGTTACCACGGCGGTTTATAGATGTTATCAATACATGTATGTATTCTATTAAAAACATTATATTTTCTTGATAAAGTTTGTTTTTACATATTTGTACCGCCAACATTACCATAAATTATTAATAGACGTATTAAACTATCCTGTTTTTATTTTTAAGTTTAAAGTGGTGTACCCCGCAAATAATAAACACAATATACCGCATGTTAACAAAAAGTTGTGGGGAAATTTAAAGACGAGTTTAACGGTGACTTGGTGTTAGAATTTGTAGGTAGTAAGGCTAAGTCCTACTGTATTGTACGCGAGAAGGACACGATTAAAAAGATTAAAGGGATTTCACGAAGTGTAGTTAAGTAAAACATGGGTGCTACAACCTATAACGAGCATATATTTCAAAAGGGTGGGCATCCAGCTACGCAACAGTGCGTGGAGAATAAGGATTCTTCCAATAAGAAATTAAAGTCATTGGGTAATGGTAGAAATGTAAAACCTATAAAGGCGATTATTAATTGTGGTTTACTGACCGCGTTTGTGCACTCTTCAGTGTCTTCGGCAATCTTCGATTGCTTTCCAAAGCATGCCATTTTCGAAAAATATGGCGTAGAAGTTATTTAAAATTAAATTGCTTTATTAGTAAGTATTCTGTATACAACAAGTTCGGTGTTCCCTTAGCAAAGTGTTTATTTAAAATTTGTATCCTGCAATTATTAATCAATTTCTAATACACAAACATAATTAATAGAAAGTCCAAGAAAAGAAATTATATACAGTTTTCACATGTGATTCATATGCTCGTTAAGAAATTGATTTGAAACGACTTGTATTTTCCAAGCATTTAGCATCGAGCATATCTATTGTATTTCTCAAATCATATACCCGCTAATTAATAAAAAAGAACGGCTACTTTCACTTTACGTCACATAATTGTAAAGCAATTAGTTTGTCCTCTATGCTACTTTCACTATACGTCACATAATTGTAAAGCAATTAGTTTGTCCTTGTCTATGTATTTTCCAACTATTTAGCATTGTGCATGTAATTATGTTAAAACCAGAAAATTTTAAAAGTTTTTATGATATTCTGAAAAAGCACATTACTGTTTGAAAAAATGGTTTTAAATATTAAACACTTATGGCTTATAAAGAACTCGTTTCTAAAATCCTTGCGGTTATAGATTTCTAGGGAAATAGTTGGTTAAAGCATATGTTATTGATGAGCAAAACAATTTAAAGAGGTTTGGGAGCTTTAAAGGGGTAACTTTGTAAGGAGTAGTCCGATTTTAAATCTGTTTGCAGATTCCAGTGTAAAATTCTAAGCTAACAAGATGCATCGCATGACTAAAAAAATTTATAAGAACGCTCAAAAGTCGCTATTGGTAAGAAATCTTAAAATCAGGGTAGCTCCCTTGGGGATGGAGCTATCTGAAAAATTCCTAGAGATTCGGGTAGCTGAGAAAAATCTAATGTTAATTAATACCAAACAAGATAGGTTTATCTCGAAAGATGCATTGGTTAGACGAAGAAAACTATTTGTTAGTTTTGCTTATAAAGCAAATAGCAAAATGTAGAGGTTTGAGAGCTTTAAAGGGTAACTTTGCAGGGCGTGGTCCGATTTCAAATCTGTTTACAGATTCGAATTCTGCGTAAAATTTTAGACTAACATGATGTATTGCATGTATAGAAAATTTATGCGGTCGGTCAGAAATCGCAACAGGTAAGAAATCTTAAAATTGGGGTAGCTCCCTGGGGGATGATGCAATCTAAAAAATTCTTAGAGATTCGGGTAGCTGAGAAAATTCTAATATTAATTGATACCAAACAAGATAGGTTTATCTCGAAAGATGCATTGGTTAGACGAAGAAAACTATTTGGTTCAGAATGTTGGCTGTAAAAACAATCTTAAAATTGGGAGAGCTCCTTGGGGGATGATGCTATCTAAAAATTCTAGAAATTCAGAAAATCTAATATTAATTGATACCAAACAAGATAGGTTTATCTCGAAAGATGAAAATGGTTAGTCGAAGAAAACTATTTGGTCCAGATGTGGGGAAATGTGGATGCTGGGGGAAATGTGGTGCTGATTACGCCCATAATGTACTACTACCACACCATGCTGTTTTTAAGTCTGACTCGTTAACTACAAAATTAAGAGTAGTTTTTGATGGTAGTGCACCTACACACTCTAATGTATCTATTAACGATACACAAGTTGTTGGTCCCGTCATTCAAAACGACCTATTTTCTATTCTTATACGTTTCCGTCAATATAAAATTGTGTTTACTGGTGACATCGAAAATGTATCGCCAGGTACTAGTGCAGCCTGTTGAGCGTAAGTATTAACGAAAACTAGACGTTCAATTAATCGTAAACTTAAAGCTCTTAAGAGGGGTGAACTTGATACTCAGCGAATGGTTGAAACAGCATATAAACCAATAATTGAACCATTACTACAGATTGCTAAAACAAAAAAATATGCATCTGTTAACCATAAATTGAAATCAAAGTTGGCAGTTGCAAAGTTGAAGTAAAGGATGATGATGATGATGATCATGTTGTTACTGGTGAATTTCTAGAGCGATATGAGCATCCTTTACCTAGAAAATATATAGAACTAATCATTCAAATTCAGAAGATGAAATCGATTATGGTCATAGTGCCCTCCGATACGTTGCTAGTACAGATCACTGGAGTATGGGAAATGCTTTAGTTACCATAACACCCAAATCAGCAGATTTAGTTATAAATGGTAAAACTTATAAAGGCACTCCAGGATTATATGAACTTTTAATACTTAAAAAACCTGAAAAGTATACCAAGAATGATCAAAAGGAGTACAGAAAGATTTTAGAAGCTACTAACGCTCTTAAACGGAACTATGATCCTCAAAACAAAATTATTGGCTCCAGATCGTATAAGTACATCAAAATTATTAAACCAATACTAGATGCACCAGTAGGATATGGTCTGTTGAATGAAGTCAACGCTAAAACAAAGGAGTATGTGTACTGGAACACACCTCACGAACTAGTTGAGCGACTTAGATTGTTACACGCATCAAGATCGGCAGGTCATACTGGTCACAATAATGAAATAATTAGTATTGAAGAAGAGCTCAGAGAAGAAGGGATCATTGCATAATAGCATTTTGAAAGATGAGTATCGATAAGTTTGGTACACATTCATCCACAAAATATCGGCTTCATTATACATTTGATGATCAATATGATATGCAATACAAAAAACTTTGTAATGTTATAGAACCACAAGCTGATTATGATGCTGCCAATAAGCGATACGTGGATACCTGTATTAGTAATTTACACAAACAGCTGCTGAATACAATTGAGGAAAAGTGTAATGTGCAAACAACATCAACTTCAACAACATCACCGATCTCGACAATAACAACTTCACCAGCATCAACCTCTATAACCTCGTCAATCTCACTAACTACAACACCAGCTTTGTCATCTCCAACGTTGCAAGGTTCCAATCGTTAGTATTATTATTGATGTCAACGGTTTCGACTGTCGATTGCACATTAAGAGAAAAAATAATAGTTACCCAGTATTGTGCACTTTCCATATAATGTCAAAGCTTGCCGTTGTTGAAGAATTGTATAAAGCAGCCAGAAAAAATTTTCCTAGAAAATGTACCATTATTAAACACAGAGACGATCTCTGGCAAGCCGACTTTATCGAATTTGATCAATATTTTAAGGAAAATGCCAATTATAGGTATGTGTTGGTGGTAATAGATTGTTATTCAAAATATCTATGGACACGTCCTTTAAAATCAAAAAATGCAATTGATATTTGCCGGGCAATGACATCCATTTTTAACGAAGGCCGTGTGCCTGATAATTTACAAACCGATAATGGTAAAGAATTTTACAACAGCAGATATGAAAAATTAATGAAGCTACATAACATTAATCATTACTCTACATTCAGTACAAAAAAGCTGCCATAGTTATACGAGTAATTAGAACGTTAAAGAATGAATTATTCAAACAATTTAGCCTTAGACGTAAATGTAAATGGTTGGATGCATTGCCTAATATTACTCAACAGTATAATAACAGAAAACATTCGAAAATTAAAATGAAGCCTAAAGATGTCACCGAATTAACATATTTACCACAGTTTAATGCCTTGAAAGTAATGGGGGTGATAAAATTTAAAGTTGGCGACCATGTTCGAATTTCGAAATATAGGTCTGATTTTCCTAAAGGTTACATGCCAAATTATTCCACAGAAATCTTTAAAATTGTTAAAATAGTAGTTGGCAATCCTGCTACCTATCTACTTGAAGATTCTAAAGGTGAACCGATTTTGGGGCAATTTTATGCAGAAGAACTGCAGAAAACCTCACATCCTGATGTTTTTCTTGTTGAAAAGTGTTACGCCAAAAGGAGATCGTCTATTTGTAAAATGGTTGGGGTTTGATAATTCTCACAATTCATGGATAAAAAATCAATTTGTAATGGCGGGGAAGTGGGGTTTCACAAAAATATAATGAACATTTTCTCACGTGATTTCAGTATCGCAAAAGGTCTTTGCAATCATGGTTGAAGAAAGTAGTGTTGAAAGTGATTATTATGATTTTGATGTATCATCATCATCCGAAGATGTTGATTATGATGCTGCAATCAATCAATATCTAGATAAAGTTGAACATGCTAGCAAAAGTGAACATTATTTACTGCTACAAACCACATTTCCACTTTCATACTATAACATCAAAGTAGGTCTATCTCCAGCTCGACAGTTTACACCTACAATTGATTTAAATCGACATAGCTACTTAAATGATGATGGTAACAATAAAATTAGTTTAAGCGATGTTGAGTGGAATCACCTTATGGAACTGCTTAATAACAAAGTTAACTTCTTTACTATGCAACAACCATTGGATGGCAATGGTAATGACGATGATTCAATCATTGACACGTGCAAGTTACAACAAGTCGTATACAATGATGAAAAGTTTTTAAAACTTAATAAACATGATGTTGAATATATGCTTTGTGAAAATGATGTAGTTCAGATTTTGGAAGCAAATCAATGTATAGTGGTTGATCAAGTAAACCTCTTAAAAGAAATGAACTTTTATGCATACTATAGAAATGTTTTAGATTTAGTGAAAAATTATTCTAATAATGACGAATATTGCATGTTTCAGACTTTGGAGACTTTTAATAATTTATGCAGTTTATGCAGTTTGTGTATTGGTCTAAAGCAATGTATCTTTTACTATTATGATAGAATTTTATGCGATTTGAATGATTTAAAATAGTGTATTCAGTTCAATAATATACAAATTGAGAAAAACATTTTTATTTCTATTATTACATATACAACAACCGCAATCCATTATACAACATTTAAACTTGTGTAATATAATCAATATGAGTATAATATTCTGACTCATCGATTACTTGAAATAAAGGCATTCTTTCACATCTGCAACACCAATAACTCATGTTCCATATAAGATCTGGTACTATACAAGCATCTTCAAATACCATAAATTTTGTATTTTAATTACACCCTTAACACCTCTCATACATTCCTTGCAACATGAATAACTCTCAGTAGAAGCTGTGATAGTACTTAATTTTTCCCAAGAATGTACAACTACACGATTGTATCGCTCTGCAAATTGAGGCATGCGATTTGTTGGAATATACATTAAACACATGTATTGCTCTTCAGACAAAGGTTTTGTAAAATCCCACTTATGAAGTATGTCCTCTTCACATGTTGTTAAAACAGTAGCCAAAAAATGATCCCATCCAATTTCCTCAAATATGTATAGGTATTCTGCTAGAAAATTGGAATACATTATTGGATTTATGTGTTCTTTTATATACATTATATTGATTCTAGTTGGATCGTTGTGGCAGTTGACCAACTTCTCCAAATACTTCGACGCATGCTTGTCAAAATCATTATGTAGTAGCACAGACTTAAGAAATTTGAGGTTAACTTCATAAATATCTGCACTATTAAACATTCCAATAACTGTTCTTTTTATGTCTTTGTATACTGTTTTTGGAAGTATTGATTTTAACATACCAATATGACTCTGGTTGGTTAACCCAATTTGATTCAGTATTGTTTTTATGCTAATTGTCAGTAAACTAGGCACTTCAATTTCTTTTTGATTTTCTACTAATTGTTCAACATCCATACTGTTAACTATAATGGGAAGCGGTTATCTGTAAAACAAATAAAATATTTAGTAAGTTTTTCTTAATTATTGCTTGTTTTAAACTTCTAAAAAATATATTTATTCCATCATCGCGATACTATAATGTCCCCACGGTAATGTATCATATGAATGTGGTATTAGACTACGTTTATCATCATATGGACTTAATGCAATTTTTTCCTGAATTATTGTAAATACATCATGAGCGTAGGAACGGAACGTGGCTTGCTTAAGTTTCTTTTCTTTAAAATCTTTTAAACATGAAACATAGTCTTCAAAAGTTATTTCATTTTTTACTACATTATATTTGATACCTTTCAATTTTTTTATAACACCTGATTACGTGTTTTATTTTCCTTCTCATTTGGATTGCATTCCAACTTGTAACTATACATTTTCGATCGTAACCCAGCAAAATGTGTTATCCTTCATGAGCCCCAAAGCTTTGTTGTTAACCCGAGGTATTTCATAGAGATTATTTACATCATACCCAGAAGTGTCAAACTTTGAGAGATTTGACTTAATAAGTTCGTTATATACATCGTCACAAGTTAACTCATAAATAAACGAATCGGTATCGCTATACATGAGCTTGCAATTTTCCACCTTCATGATTGGAAGCATAAAATTGTAGTGAAAATTGTACATACAAATTTTAGAAATATCTAATATGGACATACCAACATATAATGGTTTATTAAAGATTAATTCGGTTTTGTTTAGCTTAATAGCCATTAACTCATCATCGAAAATTGTGTAACTATGAAACATGGGGTTTGCTATCCAATTTTTCGCTCCATAACGACCCTCCCAACGTTTAACTAGCTTTACAACACGGCGCTTTCGAATATTTTCCATTGTTTTTCCAAATACCGCATTGTTCATTAATTTGAATAAATTTTTCTCGAACTCATTCTTTGCAAGTTTCCGAAGCTCAGTATTCAAATCAATATAGGGTTTTAACCAACAACTTTGTTTAAATTTTAGAACTCGATGGATTTTTGTCAATTTAAGTCCGTTTAACAACGCCTGTTTAAGATTCCTGTAATGTAAAATGTACTTAGTTTTATTGGATAAGGTGGTCATTAATTTAGGTAATTTTGATCCTGGAGGGATCTGATGTTCTGCACAAAACGGCATATCGCGGTGTAAATCATGTAAATATTCAGGATACTCCAAATCAACCTCCAAAATATATCCATCTGGAGCATCATCTGGAATTGAAATAATATCGAGATTAATGTCAACCCATTCAAAGTCGCCGTATGGTAAAGCTTGCGACATTGCCCACCCGTAAAGATTGTTAGCATCCAAATATAGAAAATATTTGGATTGTTTAGATGCATCATAATTATGCATGTATCTATTGTTAGCTTCGGAATATCGGTTGCTCACCTGACTAATACCACCTCTAATAGCGTTTTCAATAAACATAATTTTATCTCCATGTCCATAAGCAACTCTAACTTATATTTTGTATGTTTAAGCATACAATCCCAAGCATACCCTGGTAAGGTGAAGTACCAAGCAGGATCGAGCCCATATGTGGCAAACGGCTTTTCGCGAAATTGTTCAAAAACACACGTTAACAACATTATATCGGTTTTCATATAAAGTAAGGCATACTCCGAAATGTTTTTTATTTGAAATGCATTCCAAACTTTTAGAGCATGGTTATACATATCCTCAGTGACATGTTCACCAGTCAACATGCTATAGAAGTTTTCAATTTTTGGAAGTTCAAATTCATTCAGTTTAGACATTGAATCAATGTACTCGTATGGAAATACACCTTTTCTTGTTAATAAGTTCAATTTATTTGAACAGACATTTGAAAATTCTTTCGATAAATATTTGAAATCTGAAGGTTGCAATGTGGCCACTAAACTGTCTAAAGATGAATTTAAAAATCTCAAAGAATCAATGAAACGAAACTTTATCTTAGCATCACCATCATCATCAGCATCTAGATCGTTCAGAGTAAATGAAATGTATTTCTCTTTGTTTAATGGCAATAAACTAATATTACCCTTTTTTGATAATTCTCGTATCATGAAATGGGAATCGTATCCACTCATATTATGAAACACAACCGGTACAACAAAACTATTTCTAAAGTTGAGGTTACAATGTTGGTGTGTAAAACCTCTGAAGTTGCCAGTAAAGTGGCAGTGGTCTCTAACGATGATACCGTTTACAGAAAATGCATTTTCACATATAAAGCAATGTGTTGCAATAATGTTAACATGAGGTTCAATCATTGGTTCAATATGTTTGAATTTACTTCGAACAAATTTTGCAACTTCCACCATTTCGTTTGCAAACCAATCTATACAATCTTCCCCCAAATAATTTTTAAAAAATGATAACGATTCATCATAGTCACATTTTAAATAAAAACCAGCACTAAAAGCTTTATGATGTTGATACTTTAAAGTGCTTGGAATATTTTGATAACTATGATTTTTAACAGGTTTTAAAATAGTCTCAAAATCGGAATAAATTATAAAAGGTACTTTTTGCTTATAAACATAATTCTTAAATTCAACATGACGATGTCTAGGATATGAAATTCTACAGATATTTACTTTTTCGCAATATTTAGAGTGATCATTTAATTTATCGAAGGTGTTAAAATAATTCAGACAACGATCGCAAATATATTTTTTATGTTTATGTTTATTTAGTTGACTGCCAATAAGCCGCGATAAACTTTTTATCCAAACATAATGGTATTTTATTTCAACATTTTCAAAATCCTCACTTGGAGTATTATAATTGTTTACGTTTGGAAAATATTGATTTTGAATTATGAGTAAATTTACATGCTTCTCAGCTTTCTGCATAGTAAGCCTTGTTGGCACCACACTATAGAACGACTTTTCTTTAGCGCAATTTAATTCTAAACTGTATACATTTATGGAAATTTTATTCATATTTTCAAATTTTGAAATATTTTTAATCGACATCGGCATTTCCAATCCTTCAACATTCAAAACTAATATGTAGTGTGGATATGAGGATGTGAGATTACTTCTTATTTTAGAGGGAAATAATGCTGAAACAATTGCTCAAAAAAAGCAACACTCATCTGAATTTTTCACGTTGATGCATGCATATTTATTTGAAATTTGCTTTGGAAGCGGAATAAAAGATGAAACACGTCCATTGCCCATTTCGTATTTATTAATATTAACTTCCATCGATACAATTTTTTTCAAAGCCCAACCTGATTTTGATTCCTGTAACTCCGATAGTTTTGTTCTTAGTTTATCAACCACATCATCACGAAACCATGATGTTAAATCCGTTCCTACGTCAATCGCAACATTTTTCGTATTAAAATGTTTAAAATCCGTTACATTATTTTCATCAATATTAGATGTTTTAATGAATTCTCCACAAAGTGTAATATTAATTTTTATTAAATTTAATTTTTTTAAACTATTTTTTATTTTAATTTTAAGCACCTTAAAGCAATCATTAAAAAATGCCATTAAATCCTTATGATGCATGTTTATTATAACGCCTGTTTTAATTCTTCTTGCAAAAGCGGAAACCAAATCAATCCATTTGACTCCCAAACGTGATGGTTGTGAAACAGATTGAATGCCGTTTCCTACATGAAAATTTTTAATTGATGATTGGATGCTTTTTAACAATCCCATATTGGTTTGAATTTGCCTTAACTGACCTAAATTTAAGTCACCATGTCTAACCGCCTTTACAAATAACCTTAAGTATCGTTTGATATATTTTAACAAAATTTCAGCTTCTTTAATTGTATACTTTTTAAATAAAATATTGCATGCGTTATTAACTTTAAAAGCAATTTCGCTACTTAAAGTATTAATATGTTCAGTCATTATTCAAAACAAGCAATAATTATAAAAACATACCAATTATTTTTTTGTTTTTCTAATTGTGTTCTATTCTGTAGGAAACAAGATGATTGGGTCTTTTAATATCTATTAGTTCTAATATGGTTATTGCGTATTTTCCAGAACTCAATTCCTCAATGTTTTTTCTCCACAATTCCGTGTTGCGTTGTGGCAGAAATGAAATATTGTCCGCTAACTCAATTAGAACACAATCACCATATTTGGAATGTACTATTCTTGCTCTGTAAATTCTTTGTGGAACGTTTAGTGGCAATTCGGCTAACCTCTTTGCCTCTTTTCTAGGGCCTACAACGGACTGTTTATTATTGTTTTGTATTACTTGATCCATCTACAAACAACAGCAATGCTGTTACAAACTTGCAAATATTATAAAGTAAAATATTCTTTTTACAAAATAAAGAAAAATGTAACTTACTTTTTATACTAACGCTGATCACTTCAAAAACGCAGGTTCAAATAATGGTGAAATTAAACGAGTTATATATATACAATGTCTAATGCGTCATCTACATTCAATCACCAAACCGCTAAAAGTAAAAGAATTTTTATTGCCACATAAATTAAATGTATAATTACATTTAAATATTTAAATATAAATTGCTAAAATGTAAGCAAGACATCCTTGATATAAGATTAAATTAATTTTTTATTTAAAAGTCAAATAAATCGTGATGCAAGGTGGTATAATTTGCATACCAATAAGGAAATATACGGCATACCTGTCTTGACATGTTTTTGCAAACACACCTTATGTTAATTAAATACATTATATTAAAAGTCGAATGTCGGCGTGATTTACATATATATTACCAGAGATTTATAATTCCAAACACGAGGTTATATTCGACTGCATGCAAATTCTTAGTACTTTATCGTGACATTGAAATTGCGAGAAGTGAACGACTTCTTTTTTACAAGATTTTACCTGCAAACGTTTAAACATTTGACCTCCATTATATAACATTTCGTATATTTTCTCAATTTTATTTGCTACTTCGTAGAAAACGCAGCTTATGAGGAGAGCTAAACACTCTTTACCACTTGCACGCGTTTGCTTAATATTAAAAAAATTCTTCACCGCGGCGTTTTAATTTTTAGCTTAACCTACCCAGAAAAATACGAACCAACACGCGAACTCCATTTTCTACACACACGACATTTTTTTAAAATTTATTATTTAATATTTAACGTCGGGAACGCTGCTAAAAAATTTTCTTAAGAAAATATCTCCACCCCAGCGCACGCGCACCACCCCACGACAAAAATCTAACAACCCCGCCGAACGCACACCCCAAAGACCTAACGACCCCCCGACGCACCAAATTTACACACAAAGACAATTTTGTTCTCAAAGCGACGTATACATATCTTGCTGCACGTTTTGTTTCCCAAAGCGGCTTAGCTGTTCATATTGTTCTCGAATCGGCGTATACATATCTTGCTGTGGATCTCTGTTGCCAAAGCGGCTTAGCTCTCCTACTCACAAGGTTAGTATTTGTTTTGAGTCACTGAGTCTATCACGGAAATTCTGCAATCCTGCAACAAATATAAAATTTACACAGGAGAGAATGGAATCTGAGGGAATTTGTACAGCAGATATTAATGTGCAAACTGTGAGGAAACCTCATAAACACGGCGAAATATATCAATCGAGGACAGTATTGATGTGATTTCAAAAATAAGGAATTTACAATGCTGAGGATTGGGAAGTAGGGATAGGGATAGGTTGTACAAACTACTACCGAGATTTTCTGCACTTTTTCAAATAAACCAGGTCTTATTCAGGGATACACCCAAAAGATAAAAATGAAGGATTTGACATTAAACCATACCCATTACTTCAAGTACATCAAGCTGAAGTTAAACGTCAATAGAGACAGATGATTGGGTGGGGCATAATCGCCGAGCAACAAACGGAATTTGTTAGTTCGTTGGATTTTGTTAGAAAAAAGGATGACAGTCCGAAGGTCGGCGTCGATGCTAAATTTTTAAACAGACAAATGGAAAAGGATCATCTGATCCCACCAATGCATCGGAATTGCTATACCGTATTACTCCAGGTGCTATCTCAGCACTTCAGATCTGTTCATGTCTTACTAGCTGAAGTACGCGCGTTTTCAATTTTAGGGGTATGTCTTTAAAGTATTACATTTTGGTTTAGCTATTACTGTCAGTTTTAGACGAAGATACGAAAAGGTTTGTCATTCTATATGTAGACGACCTACTTAGTGTATCGAGAGGTCCCGACGTCCACATTCTTCAGGGTTTATTGTTTGCCATCCAAAACTTTGTGCTATGCGTCGGGTACTAATTTCAAGTACTGCAGTTATAGCATTTATTACATTTTCACGATCGTGAACATGTAGATCATGCGGACGAATGGGCCTAAGAGGAGCGGCAGTACCAGTCATGCGTAGTCTTCTAAATGCTGCATTGAATATGAAATGCAACTGTTGACATCTATGAGAGAATCTGTTTCGACATTCTCTCGCTGCATTTGGAGCGATTGCATTGCAAAGTCCATACCTAAACACAATGTCAACATATTTTTCATTAGAAAATGGATTCATTACTAAGTATAGTTGCACAAATACAAATTGCAACAAATAGTGATAGAAAGTATTAACATAAACAAACTATTTTTGACAGGTGATTATTTAAAGTAACAATTAATAAATTTTGTTTTGATAAATCATGACTACTACGTTTTTCAACTTAAAAATTTTTAAAAAATTTAAAAGCACTATATCTGAACAAAGAAAAATAGGACATGTTTATATGAATATGTCTTCATAATATTAAATCTACTTTTTATTGCCAAAGTTAGTGAAGAGGCTAATGAATCACCCTGTATTACTTACATGATTGTGTTAGTTTAGTTTTACTATTATTGAATCACAGTGTTTGTAATACATGTTAATATTAATCATTAAAACTTTTGAAATTATTTCTTTATTTTAGATGCACATGGCCCTTTTGGATAGTTGTAATTGCATTAAGTGCCTTAAGCAAATTTTTTCACAGAGATCGTATTATAATGCATCAAATTGTGACACAATTAACCTGGGTATAGAAAGAACATTAATAGGCAATAATTCAGCTACCACCAATGTACTACCAGTGGATGAACACGTTTTTTCTTGGTTAACGTCAATTACAGGTCCTAAAGGAACTCCGTACGAACGTGGCAAATTTTTAATATGGATTTCATTTTACTCTCACGATAAGTTGGCGTGCACACCAATCATAAAGTTTATAACAAAATTTTACACCCAAACGTATCACGTCACGGTGATATTCACCCCTTTCCTCGTGAATGGACAGGATGTATTGGAATTTCTACGGTTTTTACAACTATACTACATATGCTGGTTTATCCAGATTGCAACGTGAGTATTATTTATAATTATCTATTTTAGCTTTTAACTATTTACATTATTTTATTTTTACTTTTTATTTACTTTAATCTTTTGCGGTTTTTAGCTTCCTTCTATTTATTATGTATCAAACTGTTATTAAGTTATTCTTTTATTAGTTCATTTTCAAATTAATTTCTATTATTTTTATTATCAGGATTTTTAGTTGTTACATCTTTTGGATCTTAAATGTACCAAACTTCTCAGACTTGAATCATATCATCTTCTAACTTACATGTATTTGTGGAAATCTTTTCTGTCGTTATAATTGGCTTTATATATTTAAACTCTCAATTTGCATCAAAATACTTCGATGTAAAATTTATAAAATATTTAGGAATATATATATATATATATATATATATATATATATATATATATATATATATATTACTTGCTGAACTACAATACGCACAAATAAAAGAATCATTAATAATATCTTGTCCCAAACCCAGAGGCAGATCCAGGTGGGCAAGGGACGCACTGGTTGACTCTATTGCACCGCGCACAAAAGGACCTCGCGTAACTTGGGCATACTTTTAAAATTTAAGATACGTTTTATTTAAAAATTTTAAAACTTTTACGGTATAGCCTGGTGAGCGTCGCCGTGGATCAATGTAGTAAGCGTAAGACTACGGATCCCAAGGTCCTGGGTTCAAATCCCGACACGGCCGACTGCTTGAAAAATGACAGGTGAGACATTTTTCACAAAAATTACGCCCTCGTTCGGATGAGAGGTTAAATGGAGGTCCCGTGTGTGTGTTGTCACGCACGTTAAAGATCCCTACCTTGCCTGGAACGGCAAGGGTTCGGCAAAATTCTAAATTTCCAGGCAACAAAAAACTCGCTTCCTGGCCAATGTAGTACCTTCTGGTGGAGCATTGGAAATATAAATGCACGGTATAGCCTGGTGCATTATAAATTTATACAATACTTAGTACTCAACTTGCCATTTACAGCTATAATACTTTCTCGTTTTCTTTGAAAGGATGTGAATCACTGTGAGAAAGTTTGAAGATTACAGTAGCAAACTTGAGATAACTCCCTTCGTTAGGTTGACGTCTATAGAACATTCTCTATCTTTTGTTAGGTGCGAGCGCAATAATTTTTTTGTTATTCATTGTTCATCTTTTATATTAGCAGTGTTAAAACTACGTGTAACTTTCATACCAGTAGATTCAGAGTCTCCAGAATAATAAAACTTTTAGTTGTCGTTGAGTTTTAGTCGGCTTAGTTGGTATGCGTGTGGCTACTAAGCCCAAAGTCCCGGGTTTGAATCCCGACACGGGCCGCATGAAAAACTTTTAGGAGCACTTTTCACAAAAACGCTTTTGTTAGGATGAGAGGTAAAATGTAGGTTCCGTGTGTGGGTGTTGTCACGCACGTAAAAAACCCTAGCTTGCCTGGAACAGCAAGAGTAAAAATTAAAAATTTTTAAGTATAAAAAAATGCTTCCTGACCAATTTAATACCTTAGGGTTGAGCATTGGAAAATCGAATGTAGTGTTGTTTAGTTTTTACATTGCAACAATCTTTTTAGGTTTTGGCGATTCAAGACGTTCTATATTCAGTTTGTAGTCCGTGTTATGGATATGTTCTTAATAGTATAATTAGTTTTAGTGAATTGAATAATAATTGTGCTCAAACAATAATTAAATGTAATGAGATACTAAGTATTTAGTGATCAAAAAGAGAAGAGAGAACGGTTTGTAGATAAATTATTAGTGTTATAAAATAAAATTGAGTTAATTATTGAAAATTGCAGAAACATTAATTATCTTCTGAAGGAAATTAATTGAGTAAGTTACAATACTTACTTAAATTGAACTATCATTTTCTTGTGTTTTGAAATTTTGGGTCAACAGTCGACCAGTTTTAACTTTTTGTAATAATCTATTAACTAAACCGATTTTTAATTATATAAAGTTTTTTATTCAAGCATTCAACCTTTCTGAAATACATAAAGCAGAAGATAATTTGGTACATAGATGGCTTTCACGATGTTCTTTCCCAGATTCAAATACAAATGTTGAAAACAAAAGAAGATGTGATTTCAACATGGATTACCACCACTTGCGTTCCTACAATATCTATGTTGTTAGGGTGTAGATCTAATTAATATCGAACCTTCCCAAAATACAATCTCAATTAAAACGTTTTCCTTTCTAATTTTATACTACTCCAAAATAAAAATTTTGCATTTTTCAATATCCAACTTTAAACTAGCTTTATTAAGCTCAGGCGCATTTCCATTCACATGTGAAAGATTCATTCACATGGAATACAAAGTTCTTGTTATGGTCCCAAACTACACTGCATCATTCTCGCAAGTAGTGCAGATTTGACAGTACTAATTACCATTTTAAACTATGTATCTCCTTTTGGATGAAAAATATTTATTTGTCTTCAGAGCAATCTACTTTTTGGTCACTGGTGTATCATCTCTATCCAAATCACGTGTGGATGTAATTATTATTGAATATCATCAAATTTTAGATCCGAAATGAATAACCTGTGTCTATTTTCGGTGTTGTCTATTTTTAAATCAAGAGGATTATCTCTTTCAAAAAATTCTTTAATCGTAGTAGTCTAGTTTTAGTTTCCATCTTAATTTTGATTGATTTTGCGTTAAATATAATTATTTTTAATTGTAGATGTAGATGAAGACTAAACGATGTGTATAAATAACATAATGTATGGGAAAATTATTGATATAATATCTTGTTTCAGAATATTGCGGACCCTGCAATAAGTCATCTTTTTCACAATAGAGCTCTTTTTGATTTGCATGCCTGTATGTGGACCGAGAAGTATGCTAACCATGGTCGGAGAGACTACTGATAACTGTATTGTTTTCTTATTGAATGTAAGTAGCATGCTTATATAGAATTAGAAGCAGTGGCGTAACTACGCCCCCCCTTTTTCGAAAATTTGTTGACCTTTAAAATCAATGAAACTATTGTACAATATTAATAGGAATAACATATCGGCTTTATGTCGTCTTTTAACTAAAAAGCTAACTACATGGTACTTATCGGGAAACCTGAATTTCATAACCTTCAAAAATTTCTTTTGGATCCTTTCGAATCTATCAATGTATGTATAGTATTGAGGAGACCGTACTACTGAAAAGTATTTGAGTTTAGTTCTCACTAGTGAGTTAAATAGTTGTAACATCGGTTCAATGGATCTAAAGTCCCTACAGGTTCGAAATATAAAACCAAGCATCTTATATGCATTATTAACGACAGAGGTAATATGCCTATCAAATACTAGCTTGTTATCAAAAATAACTCCTAAGTCGCATATTTCTTCAACTAGTAATAATGGAGATGAATTAACTTTGTATCGTAAGTCGAACAGGTAACGATCCCGTGAGAAATTAATAATGTGGTACTTTGACTCATTAATGACCAACCGATTATTGGTGCAATATCTAACGTCTTCCTTTCTAACAAAGAGTTTGCAGTTTCTAACCCACACATACATGTATCTTTTTTCTTTGGTAGCATCCTTCATCATTTTCAACAAGTGTTTGTTAACTACCGTTAAATGATCATTGACATAGACTACAGGGGGCATTATTTGCATTTACAGTAGTAATAGCATTGACTATTGAACGTTTCTTATTTTTAGCATTAACAACAAATGCATCTTTCTTGAGGCGCGACACACACTCTACTATAATATTGTGTGGACGGTTTTTAGCATGATAATTAGAAGCCACACGATGCCCAGTATCGATACCTGCTCGCGTTACGGGACAACCAATTTTCACAAATTTTTTCAATTGTGTGCATAATATCTTCATTGGGAATTTCTGGAAGATTCACAATTTCCAACATTATTAATACCTGAATATTGCTCAAGTTCCTGTACCCGTAGATTCATAACAGACACCTTATTTTTCAATTTCTCGTTTTCTTTTTGCAACGAATTAATAATGTCCATGCAGATAATTTGACACAGCTGTTATGAAAATAATTACCACAGGCTCCATTACAAAGTATGCAGAATGTTTAGTTTTGGTAATCAGTTCATTACAAATAGCTCACACAACCATTTTAGTACTTAACAAGCTGGTAGCTATTAACACTGTACACAAACTACACGTCCGACTGTGATAACTGCTGAACTTGAACTGATTAATATTAACTTTTTCACTCTGTACAGTTTGTGAAAGACTTAAGCTATTTCTAGAATTTGACTTAAAGAAACATAAAAAGAAAAACAAAATTTTCTATATATTTATCTTCGTAATTTTGTTCATTTGTTTTTTATGTCAGAATAATTTTATTAAGAGACATTACTATATCTTTATACCGAAATCTTATGGCAGTTAAAGATTTTAATCTGTCGGCCCAACGTGTAGGAATTTAACCGTTTTAATTGTGTCATACTTTCTTTAAAAACAGAAAGCCAATCCTATCTTATTATACTATTAGCAAAAAAAGTATGTTTTCTGAAAGTTGAAAAAAAATAAATTTCTTTTATACCTTTAATGGCATCATTTATGACTAGATTTAAGTTATGGGCGCTATAGTGCATATATAGAGCTGCAGGTTCTAATTTTAATATTCTGTTTTGCACACCAGAATAAGTGCCGTTCATAACGTTATCCCCATCGTAGCCCTGACCCCTACATTTATTTATATCTAATTGCATGTTGAATAAATTGCTTAATGCAGTATTACATAATCCTTCTGCAGATTGGAACTCTACTTTTGTAAATTCCGCAAACGTTTCACAAATATCTAATTTGTTCACCTCTCCCTTGCTATCTTTTTTAAAATCAACATAACTTATAATTTTAATTAATCGATCAGTCTTGGTTATGTCGTGTGTGGTGTCTATTATGATTGAAAAGGGACGGATCTAATTTTATCTAATAAAGTATTTTCAAGTGCATGCTTAAAGTATTAATAATTTATATTATATGCTTAAAGATTTATTTGTATGTACTGCTCTACGGGAATTAAACTACGATCTAATCAATAGTAGTTTAATAAAAAATAGTTGTATAAAAATACTTACGTTGAAACTTATCTTTTTTTATTTATGTATTTATTGCATGGTTACCTGACTATCCTCGCGCCTGGGCAAGTGTAACGAAGTCTTCCGACATAACTAGGGGTCTATTCCTTGGGTAGAGCTATGAGAAATGGGGGGGTAAGTCGAATTCTGATTGTAAGTTGAATTTAATCCAAAACAAATAAGGCGCCACCAAGTCCTGACTTAATTAGGATAATTGCGTAGTGGATTTCTAGGGGCGGACGTGGAAACCCAAAGAAAAAAAATCGCCTTCGCTGACAGAAACCCGTCTTAACTGAATAAGACGCTGCTCCTGTAAGAAATGGTAATAATTAGCTTAATAGAAGGGTGGAACACTATTTGTGTACCACAAACATACCTAAAGAAATATCAAAAAAAATATCTCCTATATAAGTTGACATTAAAATTCCACTAATACGGATATTAGTTTCTTGTAGTTAGTTTTGACCATATTTGATCAAAATAAAAAAGCTTTAATCTTGAACTAATAATTTACTCAAAAGATTCTCTTTTAAAACAAAATTCAATGCTACAAAGTTTAATAAATAATTAAATGAGTTCAAGGATTTTAAATAAAGTTTCATCAAAATAGATACTAAGCAAACATTTTAAAATTTAGTGTAAACTTGTTACAAAGAAAAGCCGACTCGGACAGATCTGTTCGAGAGGGTTACAAATTAAAACATAGTAAATCAAGTTTCCTTATCTAAATTAATTGTGTTAGTTTCAGTTTCTAATAAAGAAAGATCATAAAAATATTCTTATAAACTCAACTTAAGCAAACATTGTTCAAAGCATATGTTATTGGAACTAAGCAAACATTGTTCAAAGCATATGTTATTGGAACACAGGTGTCAGCAGTAAACTGCAAGCAAACAAGTGACGTAACAAAACATCTGTAGCTGTTACCAACAGGACAAAATGAACCACGTGTATGGTTTCTCAAACCATTAAAAATGCTGAATTATAATTTTAACACTGAAAAATTCAGCTCAACAAATAATCTATATTTTATAACATTCGTGCTTTTATGCACTAAACAAAAATAGCGTGTTTCTAATTTAAAACACAACCAAATTTCTTAAAGTTATCTACGAACCAAAAGTGAAGAGGTGTTGTGAAATCAAAAGTAATCACCATACTTCCATCAGGTTTGTAGTAATAAGTTCTTCTATTAATTATTCAAATTCTCCATTATCAAAGCCGCTTCCTACGGACTGCAATACAAAGTGGTTTTACATCTGTGGTTGGGATAGTCGTTTCTACTTATGATTTTATGGTGGTTAATTACGCGTTAAACAAAATACCTCAATTAAACAAATTAAATACTGTTCATAGGATACCAACCGCTATTTAATGATGGATCTCGACTCTTCAAAATGTAACCGCAAATTGGCGGCCTGCTTTCAATCATACATTTTGATTTTTCAAGCTTTACAGGACCGACTGGTTATCCTCGCACGAGCTACGGCGTGTTCCCGGCCGAGCCTTCAACCACAACGCGCCTGCGAACCGTTATTGAAAGCACAGACACCTGACTATTTATAGAAAACTATCTATAGATACAATTTTAGCGTATTACTAAACTTGTTGCATGTATTTTACTAATAATTTGAATAAAAGCGTTTTATACTTTGCACTTTTATGGTTGGATTTAGTAACTAAGAAATAAAATTGTTACACTACCCGTTTCCTAAAAAAGAAAAAAATTTTTTCTAACAAAGAAAAACTTTAAGTGTAAATACAAAAACAAATTTTTTTATACATATGCATACTAGCCTCTCCTATATCCCTAATTATCAAAACAAAATCTTATGAATTTATCAAAACGAGGGGGACAAATATTTACAAATTTGAGTGTGTCGGTAGCTACGTGTATTTTAGAAATTATCCTAATTTCCACAAATAAAGACTCCACTTCCTGGAGCTCAAGCAGCTCTATATACAAAAAAATTTGAACGCTATAGCATCAACAATTGCATAACTTTCCAAAATATCATCACTATAAAGTGACAATCAAAAAGAAGACCCTACTAATAGGTCTAAATTCAAAACACTATTATTACAAAGTGATAATCAAAACAAAGGTAACCTAACCAAAAGGTTACTTACAAAATTCAAATTCAAAATATTACCATCACAAGGTGATAATCAAAACAAAGGTAACCTAACCAAAAGGTTACTTACAAAATTCAAATTCACAATATTATCATCACAAAGTGATAATCAAAACAAAGGTAACCTGACCAAAAGCTTACTTACAAAATTCAAATACAAAATATTATCACTTTATCGCAAAGAGATAATCAAAACTAAGGTAACCTAATCAAAAGGTTACATACAAAATTCAAATTCAAAACTGAACCAGCTAGGGCTGTAACATCCTACACCCTACTGACTATCCTATCACTAATCTTCAAACAATACATCCCATTAGTGATGGAACAAATGGTGAGGTTCACCACTCAAACCTTTGACCTTGACAAACAAAATTTCTGACAGGTCAGAGACAAGGGAAAGAATAAATTAATATTCTCTCAACCTAAATGTGTAGAAATCAGGACTTAAATAGCCCACGTATCTCTACATCCTGAAGACATCTGTCAAAGACATCTTTTAACCACATCTTCAAATAACGCGCGACCAAAACAACCCGTATGCACAATAATGCACACCTCAAAACTACCACCAAATATCCCTAACCACTTGCTTCAATTATCAAACAAAAATTTCAAAATAATAGATACCAACCGACAGTCTCCATTTAGTATTAGTGAAACGATGCCAAATCAAAGATCAGAACAAAACAAGGCAAACAAGTACCGCTTCGCTTAACATCAAAGAGATGACTAGACTGGAACTAATAGTCAGGGTCATCATTTTCATTTGGATATGATGCTCCAATGGGCTTTAAATCCTTGACATGCCATTTTCCGGCTTTTGTCCCATCTTCATTTTCTAGCTCGTAAACTAAATTGGAAAGTTTTTTCCAAACTTTATTCAAAACAAACTTTGGAGCTAACTTAGCGGAGAATTTATCACCGGCACTTGAAAGCACCTTATTAGCTCTCCAAACGCTTTCTCCGACTTGGAAAGAAATGTCTCTTCTTCTAAGGTTGTAGCGTTTACTCGCACGTTGATAAGCTACATGCAAATTTTCACGGACATTTCCAAAGATATCAAACAAAAGTTGCCGATCCAAAACATAAGAAGGTCTACTACTTGAAACAACATCAACATCCTCACCAGGTTTAAAATTATCACTATAAGCTTTTCCACTTAAGGGTACCTGACGACCAAAGACTAAAAAATTTGGAGAATAGTTGGTTGATTCGTGTTTTGCTGAATTAATAGCGTACTGAATTTTGATATCTCGACATCCCACGTATCATGTTCTTCTACGTACGAACGGATGGCAGTACCAATTGTCTTATTGATTCTTTCCACAAAATTGCATTGAGGAGCATACACAGCATGGTACCAATACTTTTGGATTTCGTACCTTGCACACAAAGCTTTAAAAACACGTCCAATCAACTGTGGACCATTATCACAAATTACGAATTGTGGTACTCCGTAGACAAGAAATACCTTTTCTTCTAAAAACTTCTCAACCAAATGTGCCGTGGCACTACGAAAAGGCTGCAAAATTGAATACTTGGAAAACCAGTCACCAACAACTAAAAGCCATTTATGTCCGCGTTTGGAACGAGGGAACGGACCCATCAAATCTAAAGCAATGGTTTGGAACGGAAGTCCAACCTCTTTCTCCTTTCCCATCATGCCAAGGGGACCTTTATTGGGTGGTTTTTGAGCACCACAAATCAAACACTTCCTACAAAATTTACGAACATCAAAGATCATCTTTGGCCAATAATATAATTCTTGGACACGATACAAAGTTTTCAAAGAACCAAAATGTCCTGCTGTAGGGGGGTCATGACATGATTTAATGACATCTTTACGCTGAGATCTTGGTACTAAGTACTTCCACTCTACAATATTTGCCGAATGCGGTAAGTTGGAAGGAATAAACTTAAAAATAAACCCATCCTCCACTTTCCATTGTGGGTAGCTCTTGGGTGACAACAAAATTTTCTTTCTCAAGGATTCATACCACAAGTCTACATTGTCAAGTTTGATCTCTACTAAATTAACTTCCGGATTTTCTAAGGGAACGCCGCGGCTAAGACAATCTGGAACTATATTAAATTTCCCTTTCCTATGTACCAAATCAAATGAATGTTGCCTTAATCGAACCGACCATCTGGCAAGTTTTCCGGTAGGATTCTCAAGATTACTCAACCAAAGTAACGAAAAATGATCTGTAACAACTGTGAATCGAACTCCTTCCACCCACGGACGAAATTTCTCAATTGCAAAAATTACTGCTAAACACTCTCTTTCTGTGGTGGAATAATTGCGCTCTGTACGACTCAGGGTTTTACTTGCGTACGAAATTACACGCTCTTCTCCTTTTATATTTTGAATCAAAACAGCTCCTAAACCCGTGCTGCTGGCGTCACACTCAACAACAAAGGGTGCCGAATAATCTGGCTGTGAAAGAAGAGGTGCCGAAACTAATGCTTGTTTGATCAACACAAATGAGTTTTCTGCTTCCGCGCTCCAATTTACAGTTTGACCTTTTTTCTTTTTCTTAATGAGATCGTTGATGGGCGAAACTAATGATGAAAAATTCTTTACAAAGCGACGATACCAACTACACATTCCTATAAACCTCTTGATTTCCGTCGTGGTTTTCGGTCGAGGGAAGTTAACCATCGCCGATACTTTATCTGGATCTGTACGAAGCGAATTTGAACCTACTATATAACCCAAAAATTTAAGTGTCTTTTTGAAAAAGTCACATTTTCCTATATTTATTGTAAGGTTAGCTTCTTTCAGACGTTGCTTAACCTCAGACAATAACTTCAGATGTTCTTCAAATGATGACGAACATAGTATTATGTCGTCCAAATAACAAAATACATGAGGTTCAAAACGTGGACCAAAAATTGCATCTACTAAACGCTGTTGCGTCTGCGCAGCATTCTTCAACCCGAATGGCATGCATGTATATCTATATTGTCCTCGCGAAATGACACTGAAAGCAGTCTTATCTTTAGATGATTCGCTAAGAGGGACCTGCCAAAACGATTTTCTCAAATCGAGTGACGAAATATAGTTCGCACTTCTCAAAATATTGAGAATTCTATCTACATTCGCAAGGGGGTACGAATCATGAACAGTTAAGTCGTTCAGGGCTCTACCATCAAAACAGAAACGATATTCTCCATCTGCTTTCTTTACCAACAAAACCGGAGAGGACCATGGACTAGTACATGGTTCTATAACTTTAAGTCTAAGCATGTCGTCCAACTCATTATTCAATATTTTACTCATATATGGTGACATCACATATGGTTTCTTATGGAAGGGCTTGGCATCACCTGTGTCTATATCCATTTCGTCGCTGCTAATATCATTGAAGGAATTTATTACCTCTTGTGCTTGCACACACTGAGCGTCCGAAAGGTCATGCAAATCAAATAAGTAATCATGAGTGTTCAAAGGGATAGAAGATGGACCCAAATATACGATGTTGTTCTCCATGCTACTCTGAATAAACCAATTATTATTTCTAAAATCGGCAACTACACCAAATAATTTTGCAAAGTCACTACCGAATATAAAGGCATGAGGTAAGGACGGAACCACTAATGCATTAAGAATACGACAGTCACTACCTACGCAAATTGGTAAATCAACTGAACCAAAAACAGATTTTACTGAACCATCAGCTGTAGTGATACCTGTTTTTGCTGAACTAAAATTTTAAGTCTAATTTTCTAATTATCGAAAGAGCTAAGGATCCTACCACTGAGGTAGTGCATCCTGAATCTAGTAGACCGGTAATGTCTCTATCCAGTAATTTCACCATTATGTAAGGTCGATTATCAAACTGCTTTTCAATGAACAAAGTATTATTCTTGGGCTTCGTAGAGTTCTGACAAAACTTTTACAACTGTAAGCCAACTCGACCAATCGTCTTTACAAAAATATTTTTCTTGTTTACAAATCATAACTGTAGCCTTATGACGCGGAACAGGATACCGACCACTATGCACCTGCCGCGTTACTGGTTTTTTGAACATTGTGGACATGACGTTGCCTTAACGCCTTTTCGACCACATCCAAAACAAAAAATTTTCTTGGTTGCTCTACACTCTCTAAACCAATGTCCATTACGGGAGCAATTCCAACAAACAAAATTATTTCTCTTATCGGGACTAAAAGAATTACAAACTGATGACTCC
Organism: Platerodrilus igneus; assembly: GCA_036346225.1. Classification (NCBI taxonomy): domain Eukaryota; kingdom Metazoa; phylum Arthropoda; class Insecta; order Coleoptera; family Lycidae; genus Platerodrilus; species Platerodrilus igneus. Next base: position 35,936 of record JARFIW010000432.1, on the reverse strand, counting down.
AAAGTACTCTTATCCGCTACGGTTGCTTGAGGATTAACTAATTTATTTTGAAACACTCTACTCTTAACAGCACAAATCCTCTCACCCAACACCGGATGTTCGGTCTCAAATGGATGCTCCGAAGGACTACAAGTTTTGTTAGGCTTACTAGAAGGTGCTGAAACCAGGTTTAGTTTCAAAGAAGCTTCTTCTAACTTTTGCACAAATTTACTAAGGTAGATACATCTTGAACGTCCGACAATGCAAGTGCTGAAATATATTCAGGGATCAAATTCCTTCTAATCACCTTAACTTTAGTGACTTCCGCTGGCTCGTTAGTCAGTCTACTAAACAAAGTTTGCATATGCGCAACAAATAAAATAATCCTTTCGTCTTTACCTTGACGACGATGTCTGATTTTGTCCCAAATATCATCATCAGAAAAACCTGATAGAAAATCTTCCTTTAGACGTTCTAATAGAGAGTTCCAATCTCTCAATGAATTTTTTACCGTTCTAAACCAAACCAAAGCATCTCCCACAAAAAGTTCACATGCTGATCCAAATAAATCCGCTTCGGGTACCTTACGAGATTGTGCCAAATCACTAACTCTGTCCAAAAATGAATATAGTTGTTTGGGATCTCCTGAGAATTTTACAGGCCATGAACCTATAGGTAGAGAAGGTGTTATGTACGAAATCGAATGGGTGAGTGCACTAGCAACTGAAGGAGGCACTACAACAGACCGATCAAAATAGGTGGACTCTGTACTTTTATTGATTTTATCGTATAACTCAGCTTCAAGGGTTAGTATTGTTGCTACGGTCTCATTTCTAAACTTAATTGCTTCCTCAGAATTTATCGCAGGAATTTTCATGCGCTTAACTCGACCAGAAAGGTGGATTAACCTTGAACAAGCTCTCCTAAAATTGAATCTGATGAATCGCCTTCAAATTCAGACAAAATATTTCGAACTGACTCAACTGAAATAGAAATTTCTTTACTTTCTGTTGCAAAGTCTACTTCATAACACGAAAGATCAATCAAACAACCAGGCTTATCTGCTTCTTTAGCTAACAGTCTTCCTAAAATCTTCCTTTTCTCCACAACTGGTCTCTCACTCACTACTCCTCTGATTTTCAGTTCATACTCCAATTCTTCTTTAAGTAAACAAACAATTTGGAATTTTTCTGACATGATTGATTGATTGATTGATTAACTTGGGAAGGGTGACTTAAAGCCACGCACTTAGGCCTCCTGGTGGGCCCATTGTGCTGCCTTCCTTGCCCTAGGTTGGTCCTTCATTGCTCAACCACCCGACCTTGCAGGTGAATTTGAGGATGTCGGACCAGGGGTGTCTCAATTCCGGCCTTCTCGGGCCAAAGTCCCCAGCATGGATCCTCGAAGTCGGGCGAGTACCGGACAGGTGCACAGAATGTGTTCCGCCGTCTCATCCTCCTGTTGACAACCGCGACAGGTGGGGTTGTCTGACAGACCCATCCTGTGCAGGTGCTTCCTTAAAGTGCAATGCCCGGACAGAATACCTACTAGTAGCCGTAGTTTCTGTCTTGGCAAGCGTATGACAAATTTTTCTATTTTGGTCATGGGAGACCTTATAAACATTTTGCCTGCCGGCAGCTTGATGTACAAGCCCACCTATCCTTGTGACGGCGGTGGGTTATTTGTCTTATCATGGAGAACACCACAGATGGCGCAATAGCAACCGATGGCTCAGGGCCGACAAAACCCCGAGCCGCTCCTGCCTCGCCAAAGAATCTGCCTGTTCGTTACCATGTACTCCTGAATGCCCTTTGATCCAAACCAGTTCAAGGGCGTTTGTATCAGAAACGAGTTCGAGAACACGATGGCATTGGTATACCAACCCCGAGAGAAGCTTCTGCTTTGTTTAAGCTCAGAAGAGCTGCTCTACTATCGCTCAAGATGCGTATAGTTTTGTTCTGGATTCCACGTTCCAGTATGGCGTTAGCGCCGTGCATAATGGCTATGACCTCCGCTTGGAAGACAGTTACCAGCCTGCCCAGCGCAACACTTTCATGAAGGTCTAGGTCATCGGAGAAAATGCCTGCCCCGGTACCTTCATTTGTTTTGGAGCCATCTGTGTAGATGGAGATCTCCGTTAAGGAGGCGTCCTCAGTGTTTAGACAAACCCCAAAGTGCCTCCTGGAAATGATTATGGGTGCGATCGAATCAACCACTCCTCCCAAGATAGGTGTGTTCCGCACCGCCTCTCTTAGTATGTTGTGGTGTCTACCACCGCCTCCCTTATCGATCCATAGACCTTTGAACCGCAGCCTCATTGCCGCTCTCAAAGCCACCTCCTCCACATGTAGGTCCAGCGGAGGGAGGCCTAAGATGGCTTCTAAGGCTGCAGTAGGTGTGGAACGCAATGCACCTGTAATGTTTAGACAAGCCACCCTTTGGATATGAGTAAGGTCTTGGACTGTATGGGCCAGTCTGGTCCTGCGCCACCAGACTACAGCGCCATAACAGAGCATCGGCCTTACTACCATGATGTATAGCCACAGGACAGCCTTTGGTGGGAGACCCCAAAGTTTGCCTATGGCACGTTTGCATTGCCAGAACACTTGGTTGGCTTTGCTAGTTTTCATTTGTAGGTGTTTGGCCCAGTTCAGCTTCTTATCAAGTATAATGCCCAGATACTTGACTTCTGCTGATAAGGGCAGGAAGTTTGGAAGAGCATTGGCAATTTAGTTACCGTCAGCTTCCTTTTATTGGAAAACAACACCAACGCCGTTTTGTTGGGGTTGATGGTTAAAGTTGTCGGAGCACCAGAGCTCCGTGATCCTTAGTGCTGCTTGCATCAAATTACACAGCACTTGTTCGAATTTGCCGACTATTAGAATAGCTAAGTCGTCGGCGTAACCTATCGTGAAGAAACCTGCCTCATTAAGACGTTGGAGAAGGCTGTCCACTACTAAATTCCATAGTAGCGGTGACAGCACGCCCCCTGGGGACAGCCTTTATCCACCACCCTAATTACTGAGGTTTCCCCACATTTATGTGTACCCGTCGACATTGCAGAATCTGCATGGTAAACTGCCGAAGGGTGTCCTCAGCTCCATGTGTCCGTAGAGCTCTATCGATGCTTGCGAAAGTAGTTTCGCTGAACGCACCCTCAATATCAATAAATGCGCCTAAGGCGGACATGTTATTGTCTAGGGTTTTTCGATCCGTCCTACAACAGCGTGCAGAGCAGATTCCGTTGATTTACCTGGTATAAAGGCGTGTTGATTTGGGTGAAGTGGATAAGAAAGCATTATCCTCTCCCTCATATCATTGTCGCACAATCTCTCAAGGTCTTTAGCAAAAAGACGTGAGACTGATCGGTCTGTAGGATTTAGCCTGGGAGTAGTCCTTCCGGCCTGGTTTAGGAATGAAGACAACTCTAACCTCTCTCCAACTGCTGGGGATGTATCTAAAAGCAATACAGCCCCTAAAAGTACCACAAGGAACGGTGTCAGCCTCTCCACTCCCCACTGTAGTAGGGCGGGAAGATGCCATCCTTTCCAGGGGACTTAAACGGTTTGAGAGTTGAGATAGCCCATTTAATTTTTCTCTCATCCACTACCCGGTTAGAAACCTCCCAGTCGGCCCCGTTAGGGCCGAGCTGGGTTGATCCAACCCGTAAGACAAGGGTCGTGTGACACTGCCTGGAAAGTGCGTGTCCGCGAGTAACTCCGCTGTTTCTGCCTCGTTGGTGGTGTATGTACCATCCACACGTTTCAGACAGCATGGTTGATGACGAGGTCTTTGGACAAGATCCTGTTAATGCGAGATTGCATTGGTAGACTCGACTGAGTTACAGAAGGTCTTCCATGAGTCTCTCTGTCGTTTTCTAATTGTCGTTTTGTATAGTCGCTGGTGGCTTTTATATGCCTCCCAGTCAGCCATACTTCTGGTGTTCTTTGCCTTATTAAACAGTTTGCCCAGGGTCTTTTCAGCTTCTGTAGCTCCGCGCCCCACCATGGAGTACTGGAGCGAGTAGAATCTGTCCTGACCGGGCATGCCTGTTCAAAGGACTCTACGATGGAGTTTTGTAGAGACCGAGTATCTCTGTAGCTCTTCTATAGTTTTGGGTTGTCAGTACCTTGTGATGTCAAAGGCGTTGCTCCAAGCTGTCTAGGTAGACAGACCTGTTGGTCGCTTTTGGGTTCCTGTATTCTTTACAGACAGCTACTGCTGCCTTTAAATTAAAACTTAACAATCTGTGATCTGACAGTGTCGCTTTAGGCGTCACCTGCCAGTTCAAGATATGCCTTGAAATATCTGACGAACCAAAAGTGAAGAGGTGTTGTGAAATCAAAAGTAATCACCATACTTCCATCAGGTTTGTAGTAATAAGTTCTTCTATTAATTATTCAAATTCTCCATTATCAAAGCCGCTTCCTACGGACTGCAATACAAAGTGGTTTTACATCTGTGGTTGGGATAGTCGTTTCTACTTATGATTTTATGGTGGTTAATTACGCGTTAAACAAAATACCTCAATTAAACAAATTAAATACTGTTCATAGGATACCAACCGCTATTTAATGATGGATCTCGACTCTTCAAAATGTAACCGCAAATTGGCGGCCTGCTTTCAATCATACATTTTGATTTTTCAAGCTTACAGGACCGACTGGTTATCCTCGCACGAGCTACGGCGTGTTCCCGGCCGAGCCTTCAACCACAACGCGCCTGCGAACCGTTATTGAAAACACAGACACCTGACTATTTATAGAAAACTATCTATAGATACAATTTTAGCGTATTACTAAACTTGTTGCATGTATTTTACTAATAATTTGAATAAAAGCGTTTTATACTTTGCACTTTTATGGTTGGATTTAGTAACTAAGAAATAAAATTGTTACACTACCCCTTTCCTAAAAAAGAAAAAAAATTTTTCTAACAAAGAAAAACTTTAAGTGTAAATACAAAAAAAATTTTTTTATACATATGCATACTAGCCTCTCCTATATCCCTAATTATCAAAACAAAATCTTATGAATTTATCAAAACGAGGGGGACAAATATTTACAAATTTGAGTGTGTCGGTAGCTACGTGTACCTAACGTCCATAGGGAGACAAAATCGGGGAGTCGCAATCGGTGTAGGTCAAAATTGGGAGGGGTCAAAGTAAAAAGTCTAACACTCCACGGGACAAAAAAAATTAATCAAAATCTAAATTCAAAGTAAGCCTTTAACTAGAGGTTCTTACTCCTACTGAGACTAGTATTTACTAACTACACTAAACATATTAGAAATTATCCTAATTTCCACAAATAAAGACTCCACTTCCTGGAGCTCAAGCAGCTCTATATACAAAAAAATTTGAACGCTATAGCATCAACAATTGCATAACTTTCCAAAATATCATCACTATAAAGTGACAATCAAAAAGAAGACCCTACTAATAGGTCTAAATTCAAAACACTATTATCACAAAGTGATAATCAAAACAAAGGTAACCTAACCAAAAGGTTACTTACAAAATTCAAATTCAAAATATTACCATCACAAGGTGATAATCAAAACAAAGGTAACCTAACCAAAAGGTTACTTACAAAATTCAAATTCAAAATATTATCATCACAAAGTGATAATCAAAACAAAGGTAACCTGACCAAAAGGTTACTTACAAAATTCAAATACAAAATATTATCACTTTATCGCAAAGAGATAATCAAAACTAAGGTAACCTAATCAAAAGGTTACATACAAAATTCAAATTCAAAACTGAACCAGCTAGGGCTGTAACATCCTACACCCTACTGACTATCCTATCACTAATCTTCAAACAATACATCCCATTAGTGATGGAACAAATGGTGAGGTTCACCACTCAAACCTTTGACCTTGACAAACAAAATTTCTGACAGGTCAGAGACAAGGGAAAGAATAAATTAATATTCTCTCAACCTAAATGTGTAGAAATCAGGACTTAAATAGCCCACGTATCTCTACATCCTGAAGACATCTGTCAAAGACATCTTTTAACCACATCTTCAAATAACGCGCGACCAAAACAACCCGTATGCACAATAATGCACACCTCAAAACTACCACCAAATATCCCTAACCACTTGCTTCAATTATCAAACAAAAATTTCAAAATAATAGATACCAACCGACAGTCTCCATTTAGTATTAGTGAAACGATGCCAAATCAAAGATCAGAACAAAACAAGGCAAACAAGTACCGCTTCGCTTAACATCAAAGAGATGACTAGACTGGAACTAATAGTCAGGGTCATCATTTTCATTTGGATATGATGCTCCAATGGGCTTTAAATCCTTGACATGCCATTTTCCGGCTTTTGTCCCATCTTCATTTTCTAGCTCGTAAACTAAATTGGAAAGTTTTTTCCAAACTTTATTCAAAACAAACTTTGGAGCTAACTTAGCGGAGAATTTATCACCGGCACTTGAAAGCACCTTATTAGCTCTCCAAACGCTTTCTCCGACTTGGAAAGAAATGTCTCTTCTTCTAAGGTTGTAGCGTTTACTCGCACGTTGATAAGCTACATGCAAATTTTCACGGACATTTCCAAAGATATCAAACAAAAGTTGCCGATCCAAAACATAAGAAGGTCTACTACTTGAAACACCATCAACATCCTCACCAGGTTTAAAATTATCACTATAAGCTTTTCCACTTAAGGGTACCTGACGACCAAAGACTAAAAAATTTGGAGAATAGTTGGTTGATTCGTGTTTTGCTGAATTAATAGCGTACTGAATTTTTGATATCTCGACATCCCACGTATCATGTTCTTCTACGTACGAACGGATGGCAGTACCAATTGTCTTATTGATTCTTTCCACAAAATTGCATTGAGGAGCATACACAGCATTATACCAAATCTTTTGGATTTCGTACCTTGCACACAAAGCTTTAAAAACACGTCCAATCAACTGTGGACCATTATCACAAATTACGAATTGTGGTACTCCGTAGACAAGAAATACCTTTTCTTCTAAAAACTTCTCAACCAAATGTGCCGTGGCACTACGAAAAGGCTGCAAAATTGAATACTTGAAAAACCAGTCACCAACAACTAAAAGCCATTTATGTCCGCGTTTGGAACGAGGGAACGGACCCATCAAATCTAAAGCAATGGTTTGGAACGGAAGTCCAACCTCTTTCTCCTTTCCCATCATGCCAAGGGGACCTTTATTGGGTGGTTTTTGAGCACCACAAATCAAACACTTCCTACAAAATTTACGAACATCAAAGATCATCTTTGGCCAATAATATAATTCTTGGACACGATACAAAGTTTTCAAAGAACCAAAATGTCCTGCTGTAGGGGGGTCATGACATGATTTAATGACATCTTTACGCTGAGATCTTGGTACTAAGTACTTCCACTCTACAATATTTGCCAAATGCGGTAAGTTGGAAGGAATAAACTTAAAATAAACCCATCCTCCACTTTCCATTGTGGGTAGCTCTTGGGTGACAACAAAATTTTCTTTCTCAAGGATTCATACCACAAGTCTACATTGTCAAGTTTGATCTCTACTAAATTAACTTCCGGATTTTCTAAGGAACGCCGCGGCTAAGACAATCTGGAACTATATTAAATTTCCTTTCCTATGTACCAAATCAAATGAATGTTGCCTTAATCGAACCGACCATCTGGCAAGTTTTCCGGTAGGATTCTGAAGATTACTCAACCAAAGTAACGAAAAATGATCTGTAACAACTGTGAATCGAACTCCTTCCACCCACGGACGAAATTTCTCAATTGCAAAAATTACTGCTAAACACTCTCTTTCTGTGGTGGAATAATTGCGCTCTGTACGACTCAGGGTTTTACTTGCGTACGAAATTACACGCTCTTCTCCTTTTATATTTTGAATCAAAACAGCTCCTAAACCCGTGCTGCTGGCGTCACACTCAACAACAAAGGGTGCCGAATAATCTGGCTGTGAAAGAAGAGGTGCCGAAACTAATGCTTGTTTGATCAACACAAATGAGTTTTCTGCTTCCGCGCTCCAATTTACAGTTTGACCTTTTTTCTTTTTCTTAATGAGATCGTTGATGGGCGAAACTAATGATGAAAAATTCTTTACAAAGCGACGATACCAACTACACATTCCTATAAACCTCTTGATTTCCGTCGTGGTTTTCGGTCGAGGGAAGTTAACCATCGCCGATACTTGATCTGGATCTGTACGAAGCGAATTTGAACCTACTATATAACCCAAAATTTAAGTGTCTTTTGAAAAGTCACATTTTCCTATATTTATTGTAAGGTTAGCTTCTTTCAGACGTTGCTTAACCTCAGACAATAACTTCAGATGTTCTTCAAATGATGACGAACATAGTATTATGTCGTCCAAATAACAAAATACATGAGGTTCAAAACGTGGACCAAAAATTGCATCTACTAAACGCTGTTGCGTCTGCGCAGCATTCTTCAACCCGAATGGCATGCATGTAAATCTATATTGTCCTCGCGAAATGACACTGAAAGCAGTCTTATCTTTAGATGATTCGCTAAGAGGGACCTGCCAAAACGATTTTCTCAAATCGAGTGACGAAATATAGTTCGCACCTCTCAACATATTGAGAATTCTATCTACATTCGCAAGGGGGTACGAATCATGAACAGTTAAGTCGTTCAGGGCTCTACCATCAAAACAGAAACGATATTCTCCATCTGCTTTCTTTACCAACAAAACCGGAGAGGACCATGGACTAGTAAATGGTTCTATAACTTTAAGTCTAAGCATGTCGTCCAACTCATTATTCAATATTTTACTCATATATGGTGACATCACATATGGTTTCTTATGGAAGGGCTTGGCATCACCTGTGTCTATATCCATTTCGATTAGGTTAGTGCGTCCTAATCTATCGTCGCTGCTAATATCATTGAACGAATTTATTACCTCTTGTGCTTGCACACACTGAGCGTCCGAAAGGTCATGCAAATCAAATAAGTAATCATGAGTGTTCAAAGGGATAGAAGATGGACCCAAATATACGATGTTGTTCTCCATGCTACTCTGAATAAACCAATTATTATTTCTAAAATCGGCAACTACACCAAATAATTTTGCAAAGTCACTACCGAATATAAAGGCATGAGGTAAGGACGGAACCACTAATGCATTAAGAATACGACAGTCACTACCTACGCAAATTGGTAAATCAACTGAACCAAAAACAGATTTTACTGAACCATCAGCTGTAGTGATACCTGTTTTTGCTGAACTAAAAATTTTTAAGTCTAATTTTCTAATTATCGAAAGAGCTAAGGATCCTACCACTGAGGTAGTGCATCCTGAATCTAGTAGACCGGTAATGTCTCTATCCAGTAATTTCACCATTATGTAAGGTCGATTATCAAACTGCTTTTCAATGAACAAAGTATTATTCTTGGGCTTCGTAGAGTTCTGACAAAAACTTTTTACAACTGTAAGCCAACTCGACCAATCGTCTTTACAAAAATATTTTTCTTGTTTACAAATCATAACTGTAGCCTTATGACGCGGAACAGGATACCGACCACTATGCACCTGCCGCCTTACTGGTTTTTTGAACATTGTGGACATGACGTTGCCTTAACGCCTTTTCGACCACATCCAAAACAAAAATTTTCTTAGTTGCTCTACACTCTCTAAACCAATGTCCATTACGGGAGCAATTCCAACAAACAAAATTATTTCTCTTATCGGGACTAAAAGAATTACAAACTGATGACTCCAAAGTACTCTTATCCGCTACGGTTGCTTGAGGATTAACTAATTTATTTTGAAACACTCTACTCTTAACAGCACAAATCCTCTCACCCAACACCGGATGTTCGGTCTCAAATGGATGCTCCGAAGGACTACAAGTTTTGTTAGGCTTACTAGAAGGTGCTGAAACCAGGTTTAGTTTCAAAGAAGCTTCTTCTAACTTTTTGCACAAATTTACTAAGGTAGATACATCTTGAACGTCCGACAATGCAAGTGCTGAAATATATTCAGGGATCAAATTCCTTCTAATCACCTTAACTTTAGTGACTTCCGCTGGCTCGTTAGTCAGTCTACTAAACAAAGTTTGCATATGCGCAACAAATAAAATAATCCTTTCGTCTTTACCTTGACGACGATGTCTGATTTTGTCCCAAATATCATCATCAGAAAAACCTGATAGAAAATCTTCCTTTAGACGTTCTAATAGAGAGTTCCAATCTCTCAATGAATTTTTTACCGTTCTAAACCAAACCAAAGCATCTCCCACAAAAAGTTCACATGCTGATCCAAATAAATCCGCTTCGGGTACCTTACGAGATTGTGCCAAATCACTAACTCTGTCCAAAAATGAATATAGTTGTTTGGGATCTCCTGAGAATTTTACAGGCCATGAACCTATAGGTAGAGAAGGTGTTATGTACGAAATCGAATGGGTGAGTGCACTAGCAACTGAAGGAGGCACTACAACAGACCGATCAAAATAGGTGGACTCTGTACTTTTATTGATTTTATCGTATAACTCAGCTTCAAGGGTTAGTATTGTTGCTACGGTCTCATTTCTAAACTTAATTGCTTCCTCAGAATTTATCGCAGGAATTTTCATGCGCTTAACTCGACCAGAAAGGTGGATTAACCTTGAACAAGCTCTCCTAAAAATTGAATCTGATGAATCGCCTTCAAATTCAGACAAAATATTTCGAACTGACTCAACTGAAATAGAAATTTCTTTACTTTCTGTTGCAAAGTCTACTTCATAACACGAAAGATCAATCAAACAACCAGGCTTATCTGCTTCTTTAGCTAACAGTCTTCCTAAAATCTTCCTTTTCTCCATAACTGGTCTCTCACTCACTACTCCTCTGATTTTCAGTTCATACTCCAATTCTTCTTTAAGTAAACAAACAATTTGGAATTTTTCTGACATGATTACAAAAACCTAATATTTTACTGAGATCAAACTAATAAATCTAAATGATTTGAACCTTACGAAAATAGTCAAAACAAATTTGGGCAACTAAAGGTAAAAGCCAAAAGGTGTATTGGGAAAATAAATTCTACCAAAACGATATCAATAAAATTTATGTTGCGGCTAAACGGAATGAAAGCCAAAACCAAATTCGACTAAGTCACTTAATTTCTGAATGGGATTGAACGTTTCAACCTAACTCTTAAACAACAAATCCTAATATCAAATAAACTTTGAGCAAACAAATTTTGAAGCGAAGCAATTTCCGAACAAACAAATTTCGAAGGAAAATAAATTTTGAACAAACAAATTCAAAGTAAAATAATTTTTGAATAAACAAAATCGAAGCAAAATAATTTTTGAATAAACAAATTCGAAATAAAATAATTTTTGAATAAACAAATTCGAAGCAAAATAATTTTTGAATAAAAAAAATTCGAAGCCCCACGTTGGGCGCCAGTGAAACTTATCTTTTTTTATTTATGTATTTATTGCATGGTTACCTGACTATCCTCGCGCCTGGGCAAGTGTAACGAAGTCTTCCGACATAACTAGGGGTCTATTCCTTGGGTAGAGCTATGAGAAATGGGGGGGTAAGTCGAATTCTGATCGTAAGTTGAATTTAATCCAAAACAAATAAGGCGCCACCAAGTCCTGACTTAATTAGGATAATTGCGTAGTGGATTTCTAGGGGCGGACGTGGAAACCCAAAGAAAAAAAATCGCCTTCGCTGACAGAAACCCGTCTTAACTGAATAAGACGCTGCTCCTGTAAGAAATGGTAATAATTAGCTTAATAGAAGGGTGGAACACTATTTGTGTACCACAAACATACCTAAAGAAATATCAAAAAAAATATCTCCTATATAAGTTGACATTAAAATTCCACTAATACGGATATTAGTTTCTTGTAGTTAGTTTTGACCATATTTGATCAAAATAAAAAAGCTTTAATCTTGAACTAATAATTTACTCAAAAGATTCTCTTTTAAAACAAAATTCAATGCTACAAAGTTTAATAAATAATTAAATGAGTTCAAGGATTTTAAATAAAGTTTCATCAAAATAGATACTAAGCAAACATTTTAAAATTTAGTGTAAACTTGTTACAAAGAAAAGCCGACTCGGACAGATCTGTTCGAGAGGGTTACAAATTAAAACATAGTAAATCAAGTTTCCTTATCTAAATTAATTGTGTTAGTTTCAGTTTCTAATAAAGAAAGATCATAAAAATATTCTTATAAACTCAACTTAAGCAAACATTGTTCAAAGCATATGTTATTGGAACTAAGCAAACATTGTTCAAAGCATATGTTATTGGAACACAGGTGTCAGCAGTAAACTGCAAGCAAACAAGTGACGTAACTAAACATCTGTAGCTGTTACCAACAGGACAAAATGAACCACGTGTATGGTTTCTCAAACCATTAAAAATGCTGAATTATAATTTTAACACTGAAAAATTCAGCTCAACAAATAATCTATATTTTATAACATTCGTGCTTTTATGCACTAAACAAAATAGCGTGTTTCTAATTTAAAACACAACCAAATTTCTTAAAGTTATCTACGAACCAAAAGTGAAGAGGTGTTGTGAAATCAAAAGTAATCACCATACTTCCATCAGGTTTGTAGTAATAAGTTCTTCTATTAATTATTCAAATTCTCCATTATCAAAGCCGCTTCCTACGGACTGCAATACAAAGTGGTTTTACATCTGTGGTTGGGATAGTCGTTTCTACTTATGATTTTATGGTGGTTAATTACGCGCTAAACAAAATACCTCAATTAAACAAATTAAATACTGTTCATAGGATACCAACCGCTATTTAAAGATGGATCTCGACTCTTCAAAATGTAACCGCAAATTGGCGGCCTGCTTTCAATCATACATTTTGATTTTTCAAGCTTACAGGACCGACTGGTTATCCTCGCACGAGCTACGGCGTGTTCCCGGCCGAGCCTTCAACCACAACGCGCCTGCGAACCGTTATTGAAAGCACAGACACCTGACTATTTATAGAAAACTATCTATAGATACAATTTTAGCGTATTACTAAACTTGTTGCATGTATTTTACTAATAATTTGAATAAAAGCGTTTTATACTTTGCACTTTTATGGTTGGATTTAGTAACTAAGAAATAAAATTGTTACAACGTTTCAATATGAAAAACCTACTATAACACCAACACAGCAAATTCGAGCGAAACTCACTGCTTTCTTAATTTCTTTCGGTTGTATAGTGCAACTAATGCAACCAGCTGATTAGATTAGCACCCAACAAATAAATCTCTCTCTACTGTTAATACTTTTAGAAGGCAAAGCCTAGTATGCTACCTGTGAATCTGTACCTGTACAGACAATAGCCATTTAATTCTTGTTTAAAATCCCATAAACCAAACTAACCATATAGGTCGTTTAATAACGCTTTACCACTTTGTGCAGTGTATTCTGTATCACATAAGAATAATTGGCACTTTTGTTATTAAAATATACAATCTCTTTCACCAGTTTATTAACCCTTGGAAAATAAAACGGGAATGAAGAAAGAGAAGATGCAGGGTGCAGGTGGTGTCATTGTTCATTTTTCATTGTTTATTTTACCTATTATTCCTTGTCTTTGTATTTCAGCAGTTCTTAGTAATAATAACATCAGGAAGAAAACCGTTCGTTTACCTGAACTTTTTCTTGACCATTTCTTGCCCGCCAAATTTGGATATCTTGAAGTTGAATAAATTGAGCTTCTTATCGTTTGAGCCTTTGTACTTGTGAACCCTGCATTGGAGGGCTAGCGGGGTATAGTTACACCACTGAGTAGAAACTTTTTTAGTTAATTTTATTTTTTGGTTTTACATTTTTTGTAAAATGTATTTTATTTATCAACTGATACTATCTTTTAATAATAAATTCTGTACCATTGAATGTTGTATAAAATAAATTTGAGAGTTTTCAAAGACTTCTTGGTTAATTTTAAGTTTGCTTAGTATTTCATTTTTTTTAAATGTGTTCTGTTTTAGAGCTCATATTCTCCAATAAGAAATACGGTACTGCTTGATGTTGTGTAAAATGGATGCGTTTACTTTTAAAGCTCTGTTTGGTAAATTTTAAGTTTAGTTTGTGTTTCATTTCTGTAAAATATATTCTATTTTTTAACTTTAAGTGGTAGTATCTTTTAATAATTGATTCGGTACTACCTGATGTTGTAAAGCCTTTATGGTAAATTTTAAGTTTAGTTAGTAGTTCATTTTTTGTAGAATGTATTGTATTTTTGAACTATCTTTTTATAATACATTCTGTATTCCTTGATGCTGTATAAGATAAATGTGTTAATTTTAAAGTGTTTTTCGTTAATTTAAGTTGAGTTAGTATTTCATTTTTTTGCAAAAAATATTTTATTTTTCAACTAGTATTTTTTAATAATAAGTTCTGCATTACTTGATGTGGTATAAAACAATGTGTTAACTTTAAAGTTGTTTTCGTTAACTTTAAGATTAGTTAATAGTTCAATTTTTTTGTAAAATGTATTTTATTTTTCAACCGATATCATGTAGTAATAAATTATGTATTACTTGATGTTGTATAAGATGAATGTGTTACCTTTAAGGCGTTTTTGATTAATTTAAGTTTAGTTAGTACATCATTTTTTTTTCATAAAGTACTCTAGTTTTCAACCGGTATCCTTTAATAATAAATTCTGCATTACTTGATTTTGTATAAAATAATGTGTTGAAACTGGTTTTTATTTTTCTTTTCTAAATGGTTACAAGGCTAGCCTCGCGCATGGGCAAGTGTAACGAAGTCTTCCGACATAACTAGGGGTCTATTCCTTGGGTAGAGCTATGAGAAATGGGGGGGGTAAGTCGAAATCTGATTGTAAGTCAAACTTAATCCAAAACAAATAGGCGCCACCAAGTCCTGACTTATTTATGATAATTGCGTGGTATATTTCTAGGGGCGGACGTGGAAACCCAAAGAAAAAAATCGCCTTCGATGACAAAAACCCGTCTTAACAAAATAAGACGCTGCTCCTGTAAGAAATTGTAATAATTAGATTAATAGAAAGGTGGAACACTATTTGTGTCCGCAAACATACCTAAAGAAATATTAAAAGATATTTTCTATATAAAATTGGCATCAAAATTCTACTCTTAAGGATATTAGTTTCCTGTTGTTAGGTTTGACCATATTTGATCAAAATAAAAACTTTAATCTTGAACCAATAATTTACTCAAAAGATTCTCTTTAAAACAAAATGCAATGCAACAAAATTTCATAAATAATTAAATGAGTTCGTGAATTTTAAATTAAGGTTTATCAAAATTGTTGATAATCAAACATTTTACAGCTTAGTGTAAACTTGTTACACTAAAAGGTCCGACCGTGCAGATCTGTTCAGGAGGATTACATTTTAAAAACGTTGTTACTCAAGTTTTTGCTTTTCTAAATTACTTGTATTAGTTTTAATTTCTACTAAAAAAAGCAGATCACAAAAATATTCTTGTTTACTCAACTTGGGCAAACGCTGTTCGAAGCATTTGTTTTCTAGAACACATCTGTCAGCAGTATACTGCAGACAAACAGGTGACGTCAGTAACACCTGTTGCTAACGGTACATAATGAACCACGTGTGTGGTTTCTAAAACCATCAAAATAGTGAATTATAATTTTAACACTGGAAAATTCCAGCTCAACAAATAATTGAAATTTTTATACTATTCGTACTTTTACACAATCAAACAAATTAAAGTGTTTCTAATGTATAAACCATCAAAAAAAGATTCTTAAAACTAACTACGAACCAAAACTGCTTTTTGTGGCCTTGAAGAGGTACTTGTAATATCAAGCGGAATTTACTATATGTTGTGTGGACCCAGCTCATCCTCAACAGCTTCTAGCACATGGAATTGCTCCAGGTGTCGAATTAAATGCAGTCACAATACATCCGTCAGCTGCTGCAATATGTTGAATCACGCTGCCTTATCAAATAACATCTTTACGTTGTGTAATAAAATGGTCTTCTATAAATTAGTCAAATTTTCCATCTTCTAAGTTGCTTTTAGCAGGTTGTAATACAAAGTGGTTTTAACATCAGTGATTGGATTTGTTGTTTTCAAAGTTGCATTTTTTAGTGTTGTTTTTGCGCTAAATAAAATATCTCAATTAAACAATTTAATAACGTTCATAGGATACCAACCGCTATTTAAAGATGTGTCTCGACTGCTCAAAATTTATACGCAAATTGCCGGCCTGCGTTTTCGTACATCTTGACTCTACTATCTCGCATGGCCGACTGGTTATCAATCTCGCTCGGACGAACGGAGTGTCCCAGTAGGGGGCTGTCAACCAAAACGCGCTTGCAAATTGCTATCGAAGACACAGATATTTGACTATACATAGAATGCTACATAAAGATGCCGCTTTAGCGTAATACCAAAGTTGTTAAATGTATTTTACTTATTATTTTAATAAAAGTGTTTTATAATTCTTGCACTTTTATGAACGGATTTAATAACCAAAAAATAAAATTGTTACAGTGTTAACTTTTAAAGCATTTTAGTTAATTTTAAGTTTAGTTAGTATTTAGTTTTTTCTGTGAAATATGTTTTATATTTCAACATATCTTTTAATAATAAATTATATACTACTTGATACTGTATAAGATAGATGTGTTAACTTTAAGGCGTTTTTGGTTAGTTTAAGTTTAGTTAGTAATTTATTTTTTTTGTTAAAGTTTTCTATTTTTCAACTGAAATCTTTTAATAATAAATTTTGCAATAATCGAATAAAGCTATCGATTGTTTTGCATTGCCGTACTTTCCATGCTGAAGAAGAAATAGAATCGACCGGGGTTTTCTAATTTGTTTGATTCCTTAATACGCCAAACGTAAATTTTCAAAGCCGGAAACTTCGGCAATTCGTGAAGCTCTCAGCGACAAAAGTAAGGTACTATTCTAGCATTTTTGAACAAATGATGTAATAAATTTAATTTGGATTCATCGCTAAACTTTAAATGCGGAACCTTCCACCATATTTTAGTAATTTTAAATGTTAATTCGGTTATAGCGTCGAAATTTTGAATAATTATAATCACCCTATCGCCGTGGTTTGCGCTCCGCGTGAAGGGAAAATACGAATAATAATCTTCCTTCGAAATAGTTTCTTCGTAGCGAAGTCTTTTAAATATGTCTAATTTGGCAACCTCGTCGAATCGTAGTTTCTTCAAAGGAGAACTAATCACCTACGAAATGTGATCTGCGGCCACTTTAATAGTGCTAAAATCTCCACGTATTTTGCCACTGCATTTGGCCATTTGTAGTACTTTTTTATTTTGACGTTGTCGCCTGTTGTTGTGTGCTTTTAAAAAATTTGCATCTACATGACTAAGGACGTGTTTCTTCTTAATAATATTATCCGATAAAGTGTTCTGACGCTGATGCTGCTGCTGCTGCTGCTACATTTTCAATCCTCTTTCGCTGGTTTCAAAGCCTTTTTTTGTGTTTTATAAAAGTTTGTTCTTGACGGCGACGATAGCAATGCCCAACGAGAGGATTTTTTCTTTGGTCTCTTGACAGCTACGGTGGATATTGTGAACGCGTGCTGCTGCTGCTGCTGATGTTGATGCTCGTTCCCGTAAACTATACCCATTTTGATTTAATTATTTGCGTCTTAGCTGTAGACGAACGCCAAGATACGTGTCCTTTGAAAAACTAACCGATTCTCCTGTATCATCCACTAGTATCAACGTAGTGTTATCAAATTCGTCCACGCACAGAGGAAAACAGATTATATGGCTGGGCTGTTGTTCCATGCCGTATTCTGGCGGCACAGTTAATACAAATTCGTAAATGCTATGGCAAAGTTGTTTATCGCGGTACTTGTCCGTTGTAATGCTAGTAGCTACGAAAATATTAGACACCGAAATTATTTCCACGTCGTTGTTGGACGTATACAGACGGCCTTCCTCCAAAATTTGATTAAAACATCCCAACATTCGACCTATGTTACCGGGCTTTGTGAAGTCCACGGAGTACTTCGATTTTATTTCACATTTTAGAGTTTTATTGTTATCGCCTAAACAAAACAAACTGTCGACCACTCTGTTATCCAAAGTCACCGCCGAATTAATTTCTTTGTAGGCTTTTACCGAATGGAATTTTTTTTTCTCAGGCACTTATTTATTTCGTCCATTTTGCAACAACCGTTGTCGATGGAAATTTTTTTTTTTATTGTAATAAAACGTATGATATCCATCGTAAATATTACTAACAGCGTTGCGCGTGTAAAGACCCACTGAACCACACGTGTACGTGCAGCCTCCGTTTAGTCTCACGGGCGGGTATAGCATACAATTGCTGACGGTTTTCAAGTACCAGAAGATGTAAATGTCCTAGACATGACTGCTACGCTTCAAAGGTATTATGGTTTTTTTTTTTGTAAAATTTTCAACACTAAGGCCGTACGCGACGGTGTTAAAGTCTTGTATCTTTCCACGTTATAATATATATCGCAACCGTAAAAATATTTTAAAACTTCCTCGGGAGGCCTCAGGTCTCCGAAACTAGCGACGTATATTACCGTAGTGCACCTTTTTTTCTATAACCGACCCAATGCGTCCCCGGACCCGACCCATCGTTGAAATTTATAATGCCCTTTCGTTTCGCCACGGTGGAGCTAAACTTCCATCGCGTCTTTTTAGCGAGAGCTCGTATAGCATGTATGCGCCTCTAAATTACGGAATTCGTTTAGCATATTTGCGCAAATCGAAGTCGTTCAACGCACGCATGAGCGGTGTGGGGTTGATGAGTCTTGCACCCCTCATCGTCGTATTTATCAGTTTTTGTACCTCTTGCAAAAGGCTTCAAGTATATGGCGCTACCTTTCTTGTATGGTATTAAATACAATCCGTCACCTACTTTTATCTCTTCCATGGTCATTTTGTATAATGGGCATTTTTAATTGCATGCTCATTTTTCTTTATTGCATCAGGGAGAGCGGTGTGGGGTGTGTGGGTGGAACATGCACATTCAGTGTATTCTCACAATTTATTGTTCAATTCTTGGATAGCCTCGGGTTTAACTTGGATTTGAAAATCTTCAAATTTTAAAATTCTACAATTTTTAGTCTTGAAGTGTCTAATCGATGACGAGCTATCCACGGCTTCTGAAGATAATGATAACCCGTTGGACTTTATGTACTCGCCGTTTAACACGAAATTAATTTTAAAAAACCGAATTTTCTCAAGCATCGCTTTATTAGGGCGAAGGCGTCCTCTAATAATTGCATAAGATGTATGTGATACAAATTGACCACCGCATTCGAGCGTATCTTGCGAGCGAAAGCTGATTTCAAATCGACCCACACGATATTGTTTGACATTTTACGCCTTTTGACATTTTTTGATGTTGATCTGTCGAAATTTACTAGCAGCATTGTTGTCGTCATTGTCGTAATTCTCCTCGTTCTCGCCCATTGTATTAGTATTATCATCGGATCCGTTCTTATTGACAACACCTGCTACGATAATCATTCTTGCATGCTTATTTTTTGCATTAGAAACGATCTGATTACATTTCAGATTTAGCAGCAATTATCCGAATTGACGTTTTCGACCTACGTTGCAGACACGTTTCAATTGTTATAAAATTTCACGTCTAAAAGAAGGCGCATCTGGCACCTTTAATTCGTCAGAAACTTGATTCATATCATACGATGCCGATGTTTACCGTTCGAACAATTACACAATAAAAATTATAAACATTTTGGATATTCTTTTAATCGGGCGTGGATAGTAATAGTAGTAGGAATAAATCTTGAGTATACGACACCACGCTCTTGACGTAAATTGTTGATACTTTTTTTTTAATTTGCATAGTCTTTTAAATAACAAACCGGTGATTTTGATTACCTTTCGTCTTTAGTACGATATTTATTTTTAATAGGCAATGACTTCACAATATTCTCAAATTATTAATAGACAGCTAGCACGCGTGTCCTTCATTTTGCGGTTTGCTTATTCATATTTTAATCTACAATGCCCTATCTCATGGCAAATGCAGATAATTAAATATTTTCTGAAAATAGTTTTTCAATGCGTTTTTATGAATTAGATCATTATTTCTTTGTCGGGAACGGTGAGCGTTCTATAAAAGAAAAGAATGAATGCTCATTTAATACCACTAACGCATACAAAGTGTTTTGATTCATTACTGAAAATTAACTCACGCACGGGTTTTCAACTCGCATTTTAATTTTTTTATGTTTTAAATTATACAGGATGTCGTCTTAAAAATCAAAAACCACTAAAACATTTTAAAATAAAATTACATACTACATCCTAAAAAGAAATAGGTGATTGGCGACCATTTTGACCTCACCGAACATTACAAATTCGCGGTTGCATTTAAACACTACCCCACCTGTAAACGTACCCATCAACACACCTCGAGTTTTTTCTTAGTACCTTTTTTTTAAATTAAAAGCAATACGCCCTTCCACATACATAATATTATTTTCTTGATAAAAAAATATTAAGAATTTTTCATAGATATGAAACGCACCATTCCTTTTTTTACACAAGAACCTAACTTCTACACACAAACATACACATTCCTAGACTTTTTATTAACGTTTTTTAAAAACATCTCACACATCCAGATGTGTCTACAATACACGCACACGCACGCACACATAATATTCTCACCACACAAAAAACAAAAATTTTTTTTCATAAATACGAGAGAATTTTACATTTGTTTTTGCTTCCCCATTGCCATACTCGTGTGTACACCTGGACTTTTTTATTAACGCCTTTTTAATAGCACCTCACACACATCCACATGTGCCCGCAACACGTATATACCATTCTCATCACAAAAAACAATAAGGTTTTCATAAATACGAGAGAATTTTATATTTGTACCAGCTTCTCCGTGGCCTTACTCCTGCCCCAGCTTTTTCATACACCTTTTTTATTATCACTTTTTTTAAAACCATTTTTCGCATACATCTACACCTACATCCCCACAACACATATGTACTTTTCTTTTTAGAAAAATACTGCAAATTTAGAAGATATGAGCCGTTTTTTCCACTTGTCCCAGGATCTCCCTAGTATAACTACTTTCGAAATGACGTTAGTAGTCGTTATCTGGGTTTCTCTCTTGAAACAAATAAATAAAACCAGCAAAAGATTGCAAGTTGTAGAACTGAATCTAAGTATGTCTATCAAATTATATAACTCTCTGATTGATTTTGTAAAAGCCATTAGAATGGAAAAAAGTTTTAAACGTTTTGAAAAAGGAGCCAAACAAAAAACAGATTGCGAGTATGAAAAAGATGAGAGAAGAATTCTGGAAGGCAAAGACAATTTGATGAGCGCGAAGGAGACGAACTGTTCGTTTTACTGGTTCTGATAATTTTAAAATCGATGTGTTTTATATAATTCTGGCAAATTTGAGTGTCAATATTGAAGAGAAATGTGCGGCATATCTTGTTCTTAATGACCAATTCTGTGTTTTGCCATGCTTTTTTACCTTGAATATAAATAAAGATGTTTCCATTACTGTATTTAAACTTATATTAAAAGCTTACCCAAAGACTTTGAAGAAAGTTTTCTAAGAGGATACCTACAGCTGCGAGCTCATTTGCAGAGAGAAGATGAAGAGTTGCGTTCAATTGTGTCGATGGATTTGACGAATCAATTTTCTAGCATTAGATCCCAATATTGATATCCAGTTACGTTTATTTCTGTGCAAGTAGGTTACCAACTGCACTTCAGAAAGATAGTTTCCTAAATTAAAGTTAACAGGAAGTCCCCATCGAACGTCCCTGATCCAAGAACGCGAAAGTAAACTAGGGAGAAGCTCTCGTTTGAAACTGCTATTGAGATATTAGCTCAGAGTAAGGGTAGACGTAAGATTTTTTTATTCTTTATAGAACATTAAAAATACTTGTGTTGTAACCGTTATATAACTAATTGTGGGTAAAACAGGCTCCTTAGTAATTTCAATTATTTTTAAATATTTAATTTTTTTTTAATAAATATCGTGTTTATTTCTTTATGTTAGACGTAATTCGTTTTTTATTAATTCTTTGAGTACTTGCTTTGTAATACTATTGAAAAAATTTTCTGTACATTACAATGTGTGTTTATTTTTTTACATGATCTATTATATTGGTTAATTTTAGGAGTATCTATGCGTTACGACAGGGGGTAATAGAGTTCGAAAGGGCGGCAAAAATAGTGTTACCCATAAGCAACGAATAGCTAAGTACAAAGCTGTATATGTAACTAACATAATTTTTATCCATAGATAACTGATACTAAACATGGCCGAGCCTAAAGGGAAATGTAGACAGTACAGTGTTGATTATTTCGAATTTGATTTCATTCCATCATTGTCAGATAAACGGTTGATGAATGCATATGTAATGTTTTGAGAGATTAAGTCGTGGAAAAGGACCCCTTTATCAAATATATCGGCGTCAACAGATGGAGCACCTGCCATATTTGAGCGCTGTCGTGGATTAATAAGCCATTTATAACAAAATGTACCTGAGATGTTTGCAATACACCGAGTCGTCCATATACGACAGTTAGTTCCTAAAAATCTGAGTGGTAGATTGCATCAATCTCTTCAATTTGTCATTAACGCAGTAAATAAAATTCGAAGTAACATGTTGTATACTACGTTATTTGCATAGCTGTGTCAAGAAAATGTCAAAAAATTTCATAGAATGCTCCTTCAAACTGAAGTACGTTGGTTGTCAAAAAGCTTACGCTTGACAAAATTTTTTTACGCTTTGAGACATTTTAGTGTTTTTTGGACCCAATTTTAAAAGAAAATTTAATTCAGTGGAATTTAGACGTTACTTATTTAACAGATTTGTTCACTAAATTTAACGAGGTTAACTTGAAAAAACAAAGTCAATCATTTTAGCTTGTCGTGTCCAATTAAACTTATGAAGCAAAATATTAGATGACGCAAATTTTTCCCGTTTCCCAATTTGTCAAAGACAAAATATCAGGATGATGATGTTTCAACCTACTTTTAATAATTAAATACATATCCTTCACACAGAATTTGAAACCGAGTTTGATGATGTTTTGAATACGGAAATACCACACTGGATGATCGATCCATACGATGACATTGAAGAAACGGAGGTCATATTACCAGAAGAACTGATCGGAATAAGAATTAACGAAGAAGTTAAGGTACAGTTCAGAAAAGGATAGTAGCAATTTTGCCTCCAGAAAAACATACCAATTACTTATCCTGCATTATGGACTATCGGGGGAAAGCTTTTGATAGCGTTTACATTTTCATATCTCGTGGAAAGCGGTTTTAATGCGGTTGCAAAACTTTTTATAAAAAAGAAACAAATTAAAAATCGCCGATCGAAGATAATTGAAGTTATATCTAATTAAATTTAAGCAAATATTGAGAATTTGCTATTAAAGCATCAGGCTCGTTCTTCTCATTAAAGGCATTTTTTGTGTAGTTATTTTGTTATAATTTGACTAGATTTGCATTTTGTGTAGTTTTAATCAATAAATGCGTAAAACTTAGCATATGTTTTTTTAAGTCTTGTGGTTGTTGTTATATTCTTTTGCAGGCACCCTACTACGATACCTCATTCGTCGATTTTCAATTTCTTTAGCGGTTGCTAACCAAATCGATATCGTAAACATCGTCACCGTTGCCCAGTCGCCAATTGTTTTTTCAATATTTGGATAGCGTGCTTAGAATGGACTCCAGTTTTTAATATCTCTGCCAACTGTATCACTTCATACGGTTTTACTATTTTAAACTTTCTTCCGGGCGGTAAAATTACAATAACAATTTTTCTATTTCAAATGATCGCTCGCATCTCCTGCATCACCTTTTACACCATCAACAATTATTCTGTCACCGCCACCACCACCACCAACATCTCGTGCCAGCACCACCTATGCTTTCGCCATCAGATCGTACTGGCAACAAAAAATATACGACTCCAGGTTATCCAAAAACCGTATAAACTGCAACATGTTCAAATTGATCGGCCAACCAGTTGTCGACAATGGCGTTCCAATCAGAATACTTATAAACCTGCTTTTCTCCTCCTTTAAGAAAAACAACTTCCACTACACCGCTACACCGCGAGCCTACGTGATGTCACTTATCACTGTTCATGTAGGTGAAAAGCTCATCGTAAATCTCTGTTGGTTACCATTGCGTCAACAAGTCGATAAGATCGTTTAGAAATAACACCGCGTTATCCCCTTTCTTCATCCGAATCAACGCGTCGTTATCACTAGTTCGACCAAATTCCAGATACAACGAATTGAAAGGGATACACCGCACAAAATTACAACGGGTATGCCATCAATTTGTTAATTAAGTTACGGTTTGAAACAACCCGCAGCGGTATATTGCTGGAGGTATTAGTGGAAGTACAACCACTCACACTCGAGTTAATTGCACGGGAAGCCATCGTGCGTTTGTAAAATTACACTATACTTTTTTACAACAGACCTGTGCTTATACATACAAGTTGATAGAAAGTAGTGGAAGTGGAAGTATGTTAGTAGGTCAGTAGGTGACTAGGTCAACACCAATTGGAAGTATGTCAGTGACAGATTAAGAACATTGTCCGGAGATATGCTTCTAAATGCGGTCATCGTCCCTAGGTCAAATGCAATGAGTCATCCGATAGAAGCGCCCGAAAGCCAACAACGCCAACCAAACAGGGCCCGCTGCGTCTCCTACTCCATCATAAACGCGGGAACCGAAAGGTCAACAAACCCACCATGGACAGGTCATTGATCCCGGCTTGTAGCTTTCGAATCACCCGAAAATAGAGCGAAAATAAAGGTCAACGACCTACTCCTCCGCCACAAAAACCAGAACGCAAAGTTTAATGACCCATACTCAACTGCGACTGCTCAAAGTCAAATGTCAAGGTCACTGAACCCGACCGATAACGACCAATAACTCACGTCGAAATACAAAGGTTAATGATTCCAAATACAGGTACGACCCTTGAGGACACATAAAAGTCAAAGAACTCGAAATATGACGTCACTAACGGTCAATGACCGCTTCCGAAGGCATAAGAACCCGCACTATAAACTACTCTTGTTACAAGTAGCAGTAAATGGCTTAGGTGAAATCCGATTAAAGTGCAATAAGGGATGATGGCGTTGATTACATTTGCGGCAGGAAATAGTGTATTTACACTTAGTCAAAATTTGTGAACTACTAAGACAGTTAATACAAACTTTCAAATAGGCAACCGTTCCTTCAAGAGTAGGAAGGAGAAGCGGCGGTAGTGGCACTTTTCACTTAAAAGTATCTGGGGAAACAGTTAAACTAACTCGGGACGAGGCAGGTTTAATGGACAAAGTCAAATAGAGCTATTTTAATAGAAAAAATTAGTATTAAACCGTTTACGAATCGCGTCCCGATTTTAAATTGGCCATCGATGAGAGTGACCGGATTTTACCAATTACGGCATTATGTTGAACAAAAAAGCTTTCTGTTAACGCGTCAATCGTTGTATATTGAGAGCAAAACAGATCTAACAAACTTGAGTTATTTTCACCTTTGTGCGCAATATTAAACATATCTTGAAGCAAGTTTATTGAACTGATACGTAAAAACTGAAGGCGTTTGAGTTTCTCCGACATAACTAATAATAAAAGCTACTACAAAAACAGAAGCTATAACGAAATCAAGCCTATCAGTACATCAAATTTATTGAAACTGAGATTGTAATTCTCGCTATAATTAAACAACCTAACGAAAGCGACGTTAAGTAAGCCCATAAGCAACTGAAATAAAGCAAAAGTTTAAATGTAAAACAAACAATTATTAATTACTTACATCTTATCGATCGATAACAAATACTTTAAAATGATAAACTGACTGAACTAAACTTAATATACGAAACGAATATCCACCAGACTACAATCGAATGGAAAGCAATACAACTTGATAGGCGACGAATTTTTTGGCAAATAAGGCAGTTATTACCGAAGTAGTTTGTGAGTACAATATTCAGATCCGACTCGCAAAAGCTGAACGTTTTGCGTGAACCGTCTTTAACCACAGATGGTAGAGATAGTGGACGTGTCTATATGACCAAAGTTTATATAAGCGGAACCCTTCAAATACTTGCCAATAATACTTCAATTTAAGCGGCGGGGGCAGAACGAGGAACTACGACCCTGTGCAGAACTCAAACATTAATATCTTTATTGCACCATAGCTACGATTAAACCAGCCGTTTTTCAACTGTCGCAACACACCACAACGCAAAGTACTTGAAGGTTAATCACGGTAAACCCTGTTGATTATACTATATACACGAGGGAGGGGAATTGACCTGTAAGATACATCTTATGCGATAATTAAAGGTAATTTTAACTATAATTGCAAGCAAAGCAAGTAGATTTGCTTTGAGAGGATGATTCTTGCGTTTCTGCAAATAACTGATGTAATTTGAAGATAACCGACTGCTACAAAATAATTGTGAGTACAATTATTATAAGTTAAAATATAGTTCAGTTAGTTTGATTTCGCCGATGTTAAAAATCGTAAGTAAACTTGGGTATTTGAAATTATTTAGTTAATCAGGGGTTTTAGGGCTTTGTATATTACGTCAAAGCTTCAAGTAATACTTCAATTCACACTTCAATCATAGTTATAAATATTAATTTAGATATTTGTTCAGACAGTGTCTTATATATTCCTTCTAATATTAGTTTACTCGCTATTAAAATCTAATTGATTTGATTTTGCTACAAACGAATTCGTTGCAAGGTAGCTTTTTTTACAAGATATTGTATAATTTTCTTCAAGGAGCGATCTTTCAGAAAGTAGTAGTCTGTGCTGCTAGTTTGAAGCATTAAGAAACTGTTCGGCATGGAATTAACTCACAAATTTCGAAATCAAGGTCAAATTAGCTTTTAAGTTTTGTGTTTTTCTGTATCTAATAATTTTACTGTGAGAGGTTGTAGTCTTAAGGTGTAAGTTATTCATAAATTCATTAAGAAAATTATTTATAACAAAGGGCAATTTACACGTATCTTAGATACAAGGTACATTTTTAAAAGAATAAACACGGTAGTGAGAATGCTTGACACTGAAAATTCAAGTAACCTTATTCTGAGTGTAAGTGTAAGTAAGTAAGATTTATTTTTAATGTGATATATATTGCACAGTTGTAAATATTTTTAAATATTTGTACTCGAAAATTTTTAGTAAAGTTTAATATACTAATTTGTTCGAGCTGAAGAGTGTGTATGTTCTAGCAACTGAAATAGTCGAGAAAGTGGTTCCTTTTTTTAGATTCTGCGTCTGTTGTATAGGAAAGTTTACTTATATATTACAGCAGATAGGTGGCGCCCAACGTAAAGCTTACCTTCAAATATTACAAAAGGAAATGGGCACCAAATTCGTGAGATTCGACTTTAATATCACTGCAGAAAATTGGTGACCCAAATTAGGAGCACGAAAATCGCATTGTAATTTTTTCAAAGGTATAGATATCACAAAAATTGACGACCAAGCTATAGGGGCACGATTCAACGAAAGTAATTCGAATTTAGCATACAAGATAAAATTGGTGACTCTACTAGAAAAGCTCGATTCAACATTCACTCTTTATTTGATTTTGTAAAAAAGCCAGAGATTAGGAGTGTAAATATGTTAGAGTAGGTTAAAAATTTTAGTTAGATAGCTAATTCCATCGGACATTAGAGAAGAATCGGAAAGAGTTAACACAAAGTTTGGAAGAATTCAGGAGCCGTCAACAAAAGCATAGGCAGGAATTAAAGTAGAGTAATGATAGATTAGATAATTTTACACATTCTACAAGATAGGACGTACAAGAAAAGGTTAACTTTAGCATGAAGGCAAAAAATAGAAATGAAAACTTTAACCCCGATCGGTCTGCGTCTGACAAGAATAATTACATTGGAATGTAAGCGAAGCGTTTGTGCACAAATGATGATTGATAGGTTTGAATGGTTTTGATTGGCAGGTGCAAGAGTTTTGCATATAAAAGCTATTTAGTTTACAAGTACATTCGAGATGTTATTTGCATAATTTCTAATACGTTTGAGAATAGTCCATAGGTTTTGGATTTGTTTATAAATTGCTGTCGTAAATATTGAAGTTCAGTTCTAATTAAAGCTTTGATTACAATATATTCTAGTTTAAGCTTTAAAAGATGTGATAAAAATTACTGTCGATATAAATTAGTCTATGTGATATTAATTACTGTAGTTAATATATAAATTAATAATAAGTACCTGGACAGTTAATTATAGTGCATCGATTTTAATTTAGAAGATAGCGTCGTAGTTTAAAAAGCTAGTAATTGTACTGTTAGCAATTAGCTAAAAATAAATTGTTGAGGGAGCTTTTAGCAAATTCCATTGCAATTACAAAATGTTGAAGAGGCCTGTAGAATCAGTTTGGAAATAATGAACTGTTATTTTTGCAAATAGAGTTTTCATTACAATACGAAGTTGAACGTGGACATTACCATAGTCGCTCTACAAGAAGCTGTAGAGGAAAATGGGCTTAACACTAGGGTAGAACTTAGTAAAAGGGTACAGGCAGTAGTTAACTCAAGTGGGATGGAGGCAAAAAAGAAACCGCAGGAGAAAATGAACAAAATGAGAGGGTAGAATTTAGGAAAATAAAATATAGTAATGCAGTGTTAGGTAAGGAAATTACGACAAATCTTAATTAACTGCAAGTAGAAATGAAAATAACTGTGTGATTCGATGATACTAGTAATACGACAGGCAACCTACAGAAAACAGTAGAAGGAAGTAGAGGGAAGTACAACAGAGGAGAACTGTATTTAATAATGAAGTTACGAAAAATCTTGACAGACTAAACCTAGAGACAGACAATTTAAAGAAGGGAACAGAAGAGATTTTAGAAGACAGTATTAGGCATAGCGGTAAGGAAATTTCTTTAAAACAATTTTATAAATTTTCTGGAGATGAAAAAGCTTTCCCAAAATATTTTTAAATTATTTAAATATCAGCGTAGCAATCATTAGTGTTGAGGAACACAAATTAGATGTGGTACGATCAATGCGAAACGGCGATATGAAAATTCAGCTTAGTTTAGTGAAAACTGAGAAAAGTATGTTCTTAGAATTTGAAAGGAAAAATTTTAACTCTTACTGAGGGAATAATAAACAATATAACATTAAAGATAATCTAATAATAGGAAAATTGATTGAGATCTGGGATACGGGATAAGGAAATCGCCCGAGACAGGATTGTCACTTGAAATAACAAATGGAATAAATAACGGAACATGAGACAATAAATTGCAATGGAAAAGTACTGATGATTAAAGATTTTGGTGAAAATAAAGTGATTAAAACGTCAAACTGATACTGTGGTGGAAGCCAGCTTGATTACAAAAGATTTTATAATGCAACGTGAAAATGTATTAATAGAAAATATGATACACTAAAGAAAAATAATTTAACCACATCAAGTAATGAAAAGTTAAACAATTTGTAGTGTGATAATTTTCAATTTAAAAATAAGAAGTATTGTTGAACAACATGAATTTTATTTGTACCAGGGTTTAAGTTAATGTACGTGGAGTGCTCGAAATGTATCGGGAACTGACAACACTAGTGTTGCTAGCTGCGATCTGACGTTTCGAACCTAGAGTTTGACATTTTTGACAGTATACATACTTATAACATTTTGTCATATGAACACTATTTGTTTTGTTTTGATTGAGTTGAAAATTTCGTCTCGGCTAAAAAATGGAATTAACTCGTGAACATTTTTGTGCGATAATTTTTTACGATTTTCGACGTGGTTATTTCAACAACTGCGCCTGAATCAACTTATTTCGACTTTTGAGAAAAAAGCTCCAACTAAAACTACTGTATATCGTTGGTAGAGTGAATTCAATAGTGGTCGTAGTTTGCTAGCGGATGAATTTAAAGAAGGTCGTCCAAAATCGGCTGTTGTGTCAGAAAATATCGATGCTGTGCGCAA
This sequence comes from Platerodrilus igneus, assembly GCA_036346225.1. Taxonomy (NCBI): domain Eukaryota; kingdom Metazoa; phylum Arthropoda; class Insecta; order Coleoptera; family Lycidae; genus Platerodrilus; species Platerodrilus igneus. The sequence continues at coordinate 5,957 of JARFIW010000432.1, read as the reverse complement.
ATTGATACTGCAAAATCGCCATATGACTTATCATGAGATTCAGACATCCTTAGGCATTGTATGACAAGTATACATTCGATATTACATGAACATTTAGCTGTGAAAAGCTATGTGCGCGTTGGATTCCACATAATTTGACAATCGCTCAACAAAAGACTCATGTTGATTGGTGCAAAGAAATGCTCAATTAATACGATTGCGATGCATCAAACGTAGTGTACAAAATCTACACAGGTGACGAATCTTGCATTGATTCGTATGACTGTATGAGTTTTCCAAGATGAACGAAATCCAACAAAGGTTGTCCGCGGTCGAAGCACTTCGAAGAAAAAGCTTGCCTGCTTTTTCGGAATAAATTGACATTTCACGACCGCTGCTTTAGAGGATTGTAGAACAGTTTCTGCTTGGTATACAACCATTTGTTGTCACAAATTTTCGGAAAAATAAGAAAAATAAACCGACGACGCCAAATCATTCTCCATCATGACAATGCGAGCTCTCACAGATCGGCTCAAACAAGTGACTATTTGATCACTCAAAACACCGAATTAATGGGCCATTCGTCGTATAGTCCTGGTTTGGCACCTTATGATTTCTTTTTGTTTCCACCCGTGAAGAACAAACTGCGTGGACAACGATTTTCAACACCAGAAGAGAAGGTTGATGCGTTCAAAACCCATGTTTTGAAGATATCTCAATTGGAATGGAAAAAATGCTATAAAAATTGATTCCAGCGTATGCGAAAGTGTATCAATCGTCGTGGAGAATATTTTGCAAAACAGTAAAGAAGTTCTCTCATCTTAAGTTTTGCTTTTGTTACTTATTTCCTATACATATCGAGCACTCCTCGTATATGATGATGATGGATCCAATAGATGAAATAATAGTATAGTTTTATGTCAAAAGAGAACTATTAGTATTGTAACAATTTTATTTTTGGTTAATAAATCCCTTCATCAAAGTGCGAGAATAATAAAACACTTTTATTAAAATAATGGTAAAATACATTTAACAACTAAGGTAATACGTTAAAGCAGCATCGTACTTTGGTATTCTATTTGTGGTTGAATGTCTGTGTCTTCTGCAGCTATTCGCAGGCGCGTTTCGGTTTGACAACCTCCTCCTTGGACGCTCCGGTCGCCCGAGCGAGTTTGATAATCAGTCGGCCATACGTGGAGGAAGAGATAAGATGTACCAGAGACTTCAGGCCGGCAATTTGCGTATAAATTTTGAGGAGTCGGGACACATCTTTGAATAGCGGTTGGTATCGTATGAACGTTATTAATTTGTTTAATTGAGATATTTTATTTAGCGCACGTACGACATGAAAAATGCAACTTAGAAGATAGGAAATTCAATCCCTTTTGTTAAAACCACTTTGTTAAACGACGTGAACAATGCAACTTAGAAGATAGGAAATTCAGTCCCTTTTGTTGAAACCACTTTGTTATACGACGTGTAAAATGCAACTTAGAAGATGGAAAGTTTAACCAATTTAAAGAAGACCACTTTGTTATACAGCCTGACGAATGTATTGTGACCGTATTTAATTCTACACCTGGAACAACTCCATGTGGTAGAAGCTGTTTAGGATGAGCTGGGTTCATACTACATGCAGTAAACATCGCATGATATAACAAGTACCTCATCTAGGCGAGAAAAGCAGTTTTTGGTTCGTAGTTAGCTTTAAGTAATTTCTTGTGTTTCAAATTAGAAACACGCTAATTTGTTCTTATGTGTAAAAGCATAAATTTATGAAAGTTTCAACTATTGCTGAACTGGAATTTCCAGTGTCAAAATTAAAAATTCACTAATTTGATGTTCTAAGAAACCGTTAGTTACAACAACAGGTGTTACTGACGTCACTTATTTTTCTGTAGTATACTGCTGACAGATGTGTTCTTGAAAGCAAATGCTTCAAACAGCTTTTGCACAAGTTATGTAAACAAGAATATTTTTGTGATCTGCTTTTTTTAGAAACTAAAACTAATACATGTAACTTAAAAAGGAAAAGCTTGAGTAATAACATTTTTAAATGTAATCTTCCTGAACAGATCTGCACGGGTCGGAGTATTTTTGTGTAACAAGTTTACAACATACTGTAAAATGTTTGATTATGAATAATTCTGATAAACCTTAATTTAAAATTCACGAAGTAATTCTATTATTAATTAAATTTTGTTGCATTGCATTTTATTTTAAAAGAGATTTTTTTTAGTAAATTATTGGTTCAAGATTAAAGTTTTTTATTTTGATCAAATATGATCAAATCTAACCACAGAAAGCTAACATCTTTAAGAGTAGAATTTTGATGCCAACTTTATATAGAAAATATCTTTTCACTATTTCTTTATGTATATTTGCGGGACACAAATAGTGTTCCACCTTTTTTATTAACCTAACTATTATAATTTCTTACAGGAACAGCGTCTTATTTTATTAAGACAGGTTTTTGTCATCGAAGGCGATCTTTTTTTCTTTGGGTCTCCACGTCCGCCCTTAGAAATATGCCATGCCATTATCGTGAATAAGTCCGGACTTGGTGGCGCCTACTTATCTGAGATTAAGTTTGACATACAAACAGATTTCGACTTACCCCCCTATTTCTCATAGCTCTACCCAAGGAATAGACCCCTAGTTATGTCGGAAGACTTCGTTTCACTAGCGCCCAACGTCTAGAGTCAGATATAAATTAGAAAAATACGCTTCACTGGCGCCCATTCAAAAAAATACGCTTCAGTATAGGGATAACTGTTATATGAGGGTAGGGTTATAGAATGAGCATCAATAAAGAAATATTGATTGCGTTATATTAATTATATTGAAATGAAGATGGGATCAATGAAGTTTATTTAATTAATTGTGTTATTGACGCAAAGAAGCAGATTGTTCTGGTGAAGATACGTTTTAATTGATATGGTAAAGTTATGAAGAAAATTATCTTGATAAAGTTAAGGAGAAAATTGTCCGGTGGAAAATGAAGAAGCAAGTCGATTGAAAAATGAAAGAATTAGAGTGCAGTATCGTAGAAAAATCTTCGATGTATTATGTTGACCTATGTGTTTGTGAATATTAAAATAATGAATTTTATTTTCAAAATTTCATATTTTAATCTGGGAGGAAGAATACTGAGGAAAAGACGCCATTAAAGTCAATAAGGGCACTGTTTAAATTCTCAGTAATAAAAAAACAATAGCATAACCTGTGTATATAAAAGTGCGTTTAATATTAGCAAATGGATGGATACTTTACACATTTCTTCCATTCATTCAAGGAAAAATTATTTATCAGAATAATTTGTTTATTTTTACTAAATTAAATTGAATATTGCTTTAATGTTGCAAGTCATGTAACTGTTAACTTTACTATGAGGCTGCATCAATTTGAAATATAGAAATTGTTATGTCTAATTTTACACCTTTGTATATTTTTGTAAAGTTATACTTTTCAAATATTGCAAAACTTTCGCTCCTACCTTTTGTAAAAAAATTATAAGAGACGTTATGGCAATTTCTTGTATTTTAATAATTTAACTTAAACAGATAACAGGCGTAATTGTTATTTCTTTTGTTATAAATTTGGTTTTAATATATCCTTGCATGGTCAAGCAGATATCTCTTATTAGCGTTGTTAAAATTAAAATGTTTGATTTTATTTCTAAGATTTGCAATGCATTTTTCGTGAGTATTTTCTTATCTGAATTACATAAATCACTCTTTGAACTGGATTTTAGTGTTGCCTTGTTACTCATTCTTTCTTCCCCAAGGTTTTGCTAATAAACTCGATATTGATAAATTAATTGATAGGTAATTTTTGGTATTAAAATAATTTATTTTTGAAACTGAACTTCCCATTCCACTCTGTACACGTTCCCGAATGTGCAAGTTTCGCCACTTTTGAATTGAAACCAGCAATTATCACGCCTTCTTCCTTTTTAGTGTTTACTTAATGAAATTAGTAAGAGAGATTAAGTTTTGCTTTTGGTTAAAATTATTTGTCTGCGTTGTAGGGCTCTTGTTCCATTTCAAAACCATGGAGGTTTGACCTTAAATTCGTACAGGCCCTGTACCTGTAATAAAACATGAAGTTAAATAAATTACATGAAACAGTAGTTTGCGTTTCTTCACAAAAAAAAAACTAAATGCATTAAAAAATATTAAGTGTAATTTTCAATTGGATGTGGAACTCACACCATCATGCTACTTGTGCAAATGTCTTACTTTTAATAGGGGTTCCTAAAATGCTAACAGAAATGAGAATTTGATATAGCCAAATTTTATATGTGTATTGAAATCAAATATAATTGTCATATAAAAAAAATTAACAGAAAGAGTTCAATTGTTTGTTCAGTGACATATTTAAACAATTTTAGTTAACTTAGTAAGGCACAAACACAGGTCAGTTTATGCTTACCGATACCAAATCTGATATAAATTTACAATCTTTAAGTACATATTTAACCAGTCAAACTTATAATTCTTCTTCAAAATAATTAATTGTATTTCAGAAAACAAGTTATAAATAACATTGTAGCAATTTTATTTTCCACCTAATATATATCCGTATAATCAATCCTTTTATTAAATATTAAATAATATAATACATTATAATGTTATCCAATCCACTTAATTTAATAACATCTATTGTCCAATAAAGAACTAGTATTTAGTTCATGTTAAAAGTTAAATTCTACGGTGACAATATATAAGCTCTTGTTTGGTATCCTTCCTAAAGCCCCCTCTACTCAGGAACCGCAAGGTAACGCTGTTACCGGGCAGCGACAAGCTCGGCCCGCACTTCTAACACAGCTGGGGTTAAAGCAGGTCGAACGTTGTTCTTAGGAGCGATGTCCTTCATTGATTTTTGGTGTTGGAAGCATGCACGATGGAAGATTGCAAGTGTAAGCCATCTTCAAAATTGTTTTGGATGGTCCATTTTTTGTTGAAACCAGTCGTGGAGAACGATGAAGTTTTGTTAAAGGACCGTTAGGAACAGTAAGTGAATTTGTTTCTATAACAATATTAATTAAAATTTTCAGTGTAACTTTGGGAATAATTTAATTTAAATTATATTGCAACGTAAATTATAAATAAGCAACTTTTCTGAATGGTATTCATGCGAAATTGAAGAAAACAATTCTATTCTTGTATAATATGGAATCACATATATAATTTATTCAAGTTAATTACAAACAACATTTGCTTTCTTGTGGTGTGAATTACTCCTGGAACATCTGTAAATTGAAACGCAGATAACGGAGGCCAAGTGACGTGTTCTTCAGAATGCAGCACAACTATTTGTTTAAAATGGAATATTCCGTTGTCAATACATACGTCAGCTTTCAAGCAGGTATTTAGGTGCAATTTGGAGTTCTGGTATGTACAAAAAATTATGTTCGTATGTTGTTTGAACTGTCGACGTAGAAACGAGATAAATTTTACTTTAACCGACTTGTGTTAACTTTGAACAGGTCAAGGACAGACCTCAATTATATTTTCGTTGTTATACGATATGAATCTGTAATTTGTTCCTACATAATTCTTTTATTAACTCAATGAAACATCAGAAGATGTCACTACTAATTAGATAAAGTAAATTCTTATAACTTTGAACCTTTAGAAATTAAATTTCTACATTTGATATTTTATGAACAATTATCTGTAATATCTACTGTAAAATTAAGGTAGATCTACCATAATTAACTCTTTCTATAAATAAGCAATTTTATGCTTTGTCAATTTGTTATATAAACTTCATTAAATAGTAATTGGTACGGATATATTCAGTACCATTGTAATTAACTCTTTCTAATTTAAATTAACTTATAAAGGAAGACATATTTTTTGTAGAAAATTACTTTATTGGATACCAAAAAAGAATAGATTCTTATTTTCGGACTAAAGACTATCTTTTATTTAAGAGGAATGAAAGTCGATTCTGATTGTATTTAATTATTT
>JARFIW010000431.1:0-40222 GCA_036346225.1 Platerodrilus igneus | reverse complement strand
CGATCGCCTTCGTTAACAAAAACCTGTCTTATCAAAATAAGACGCAGCTCCTGTAAGAAATTGCAAAGATTAAATAAATGAAAATGTAGAACACCATTTGTGTCCTATAAAATATAAAAAAATAAAAATGTTTATCCAATATGATATTGGCACCAAATTATTACTCAAAATTTTACCTTTGTGTAATTAGATTTGATCGCATTTGACCAAAATAAAAGCCTCAAAGTTGAACTAATTGTTTACTAAAAAAACTCTCTTTTAAAATTTCGGAACTTTTTAACAAGTAACAAAAATTTATCTTTAACATCAATATCAAAGTCAAGGTTTTGACTTTTTAAAACAACCAACTACACTTTAAATATGAACCTGCTTTAAACATTTGAGTGAAAATAATTTGTAAGCATAATACACTGAACTACGTTCTAACCTGGGCAGATCTTTTCAGGTTGATTACAATTTCTAGAATCTTATACAGAGTGTCTTTAAATTTTCAGATTTAAATTTTATGATTTACATGTAGGTAAATGTTAATTACATAAATAGGAATGTTTAGTTTAAACTCAATGACAGCTGCACGAAGCATTTGTTTTCACGACAACATCTGTCAATTGTGCAACACAAAAAAAATATGACGTCGAAAACACGTTGAAATTATCTAAGGTTCAGATGGAACAAAGCTTGTAATAATAAAAACCTAATCTGACAAAATTTTGTTCTACGGCTTATAAAACCAGTTCAACAATAATTGAGAATTACACAGATTACATGTTGAAAACATAATAGCAACTTTACGTGCTTTATATGATAGTCTGTTTATCAAATGTTTATGACATTCAAACACATGCATGAAATATCTTATATCTAATAACGAACCAAACTGCCTCTGTTGCTCCACGATAAATCGAGATGGAAATTTATATTCTTCAAACAAAGTTACCAGCCATTTCTAACTAGAGACGACTGCAATCCAAACTAACATCCATAATTCCTAGTTAACAAATTTCTTAGTAGACAAATTTCAAATCGACAAATCCTAAGTGACGAATTTTAAATGATGAATCCTACATGACTCGCGTTAGTAGAAGGTATCTTAATAGTTTCAGGTCGAGCACGATCTGACCTGCTTACTTTAGTAATTGATGCGAAGGTCGCCTGCCTTTAGGCGGAATGCATGTTGATAAAGATGTTGCTAGCGGACGACTAACTTAACGAAGCAAGAACCGAATCGTCGCGACGTTAGAGGCGTGGAATACGAAAGAAACAACTAGAGATGCGCGTGGAAATAACTTTATGTGACACAGATATTTTAATATAAGAAGATTAATAAGGAATAATGCACGCTTAGCGCATTATCCTCGTAATTCAATGCGAATAATTATTACTGAAATGAAACATGTTACAACCTTATAAGGTGCGGAATTCTAGAAATTACAATGGAATTTTTATTAATTTTAAGTTTATTAAGTTTTGTTTTACGATTATAAGTTGCATAAAGTGCTTCACGTTTTTAATAAGATACGATTTTCGAGAAGCTTTTCATTTTGGTTTTCATAAATCTATTTGAAGATATATCAATTCTTTCATTTCAAAACAAATCATTAAGATGAATAGATGAATTGAGAACATCTAAAATTCTTTAAATCAGATCTTTTATCTAGTATATAGTTTTATCTATTTATCCAGGACTTTTGCTTCGTTTTGACTTTCCAGAATAAATGCAAATATGGTGTACTTTCTTAAATCTTCTTTTCTAAAAAATACACATCACCATCATCACTAGGCCTTCAGTCCTAGAACTGGTTGGGCACGTACCTTTATTGTTTTCTATTCTGAACTAACCTACACAATTTCCTGAAATTCCCACAGTCTTACATCTTTCACTATCTGCGAGTAATAGTCTGATCTAAGTCTACCTCTATTCCTCTATTTTTCTATTATCTCCTTGTAATATATCCCGTACTATCCCCAAATGCCTTAAAACGTATCTTGTCCTTCTATTTCTCATATTTTCTTTGTTTTCCACAAATAACATTCTTTCACTACCATTTCGAGAACCTCTTTGTTCTTAACTTTGTCGGTCCATGATATCTTCATCATATGTTTATAGCTCCACAATTCAAAGATTCTAACTTTTCCCTGTTCGCTTCTGTTACTGTTCACGTTTCAGAGCCGCACAGTGCTATGCTCCACACATATGTTTACAACAATCATTTTCTTGTTTCTATGTTTGTGGTTTTTGAACATGTGTCACGATATTCTCGTACCGTAACTAAAAGGATGTGCCGACTAGGCTGCAGCCGAAGATTGGGAGTGGGGGGAGTAAGATAAAACTGAAGTAACTCAGCAAGGAGAAAATTAATTTTTTAAATAGAATAAGGTTTGTACCTGCAAAAAAGCAATAATTGATGCCAGAACGCCAGTCCGTCCAACCAAGACATATAGGTAATAGAAAATAACTTTGTTAAAAACATTCAAGTTAAAAATATACTTTATTTGCTTATCATAAAACTTGTAATCAATAATCATTTCAGTAATAAATGTATATGATTAGTAAAAGCACAAAATAAACTTTTAAGGAACGTTCACTAATCAATAAGTACGTTTGTGCGTCTGTGACACTTTGCGTTATGATAAAATATTACAAATACGCCCCTGACGCAATCAGAATAAAGAAAATAATTTATAATTAATAACCCTAACGAGCTCGTGTAATTACATTCTAACACATTTATAGAAAGAAGGAAAAAATGGAATACTTATTTTTATACAAAGGGTCCACTCAAAACACTGATGTTAACTATGTTCATAATGGAATATTAATGCTACATAAAGAATGTGAGAGTATCTCAAAAGTAACTACTATAGTAACTATAACTTATTAGTATTGAAGGATTGTAGATGATTCAAACTTATTAAACATTACAGTGAATTTGTAACTATCAGAGCTATAGTAAAGCACTGCTGGTGAGGAAAGTGTTACGCGATTATTAGCATATATGTGGGAAATAATTTATTGTATGGACTACTAGTAAAATAGAATTTAAAAAATAGTCTACTTTTGTCTACGTACTGATAACGAGACAAAGAAATGTTTAACATACCAGTAACCAGCCAAGATCCGGAACATTGACTTTTCTTTTACAGTCACAATACCTGGTAGCTCGAGGATTCTGGTAAACCAAAAAGAGTTGTGAGTAGTTAGCAATCCACGTGCTCCAACATCAAACCTGAACATACAATCAAATCCATACGATAAAATACTACACAAGAAGTAGAAACAGAAAGGAATGTGGGTGTATTTGCTCGTTCAGAATTAAGAACTGTTCAAGAGGATCTGTTCAACGTGCAATCAAGTACAAAGTAAAAATGAATTAATTCCCAACAGAATAATTTAGAATCTCCACTCTGATAACATCATAAGGTAATACCGTTAAAACAAGAAATTAACAGGTGTTGATAAGGACAATAATTTGGATACTAAATTGTAGTATAGGTGATAAGAAATTAATATTATTAGAGAAACCAAACTGCTTTATAAATAAACTGATAGGTTATTGTGCTTTATCTATACTAGGTATAATTTTGAAAATAGTCAAAAAGAGCGAATTAGAATATTTATTTAAACTGGTAATAATTTATCAATGAAGGGTATTGGAAGGATGCGAATTCAGGAATTGAACGTAACAAATTTCCCCCTAACAAAATTACAAGGTCGGGGTAGGGAATAAAAGTGGTGGAGGAGACTAAGCAACAACACAAAACGAACCAGAAAAAACAACAAAACAGCAAGAAAGGAATGCATCCAGTTCGAAGAGCCAACACTAAATACAACATCAGGAACATCAGATAGCAAAATTAATCACAGAGAAAGGACAATCAAGAAAAGACGAGGAGAGAAGCATTTGGAGGTAGGGTGAACAATCAACCGAGGACTCAAATTACAGGGTATCGGTACTGCCGAAGTCGTCCATAGACGTTTATTTCTGAAAAGAAACAATAACGTTTCAACCTCAATAGAAAGTTGGTCTCCCGTGGAGAAACTAAGAAGATAGTAAAAAAAAGGAGAAAGAAATCGCAGCAGTTAGACAGGACTGTCTAGCCTCAAGGAAGTAGGGAAGAGACCAGAGTGATAGGAAAAGAAACGATAAACTGTCGCGGCTTCTAAAGAACAGGAGAGAGGTCTAAGAAATATGCCACAGGAAGTGGATGGTAGATCAAAAAACGTCGGTACTGGGACTGACCTCAAAGAAAACCAGCTAAAGGAAAAACGGGATTAGGAATGTAGAAGGTAGAAAAAATGTAAGAGTCCGTTCACACAAAAGTATATGCACCAAGGCCGAGAGAAAAATACAAGAGGGCAGCAGAATTAGCATAGGAGATTGGGGGATAAGGATAGAGGAGGTTTTCGGTGTTTGCGACGCCAAAAGTACAACAAGGACACATCGGAGACATCAGGATTATCCGGATGGGCGGGTTTTAGGTCTTTGACGTACCAAATACCTACGAATGCACCGGAAGAATCGGTTAGTTCATATGTCCAAGGAGAAACAACTTTACGGATGGAGATAGGACCAAGGAATTTGAGGGCTAGTTTGGTGTTAAAATGATGTGAAGCGTCGGAAAGTGCAAAATTACGACGCCAAACAGTATTACCAACTTGGAGGGAAACAGGTTTCTAAAGAACAGGAGAGAGGTATAGAACCATGTCGTCGAAACATTGCACTCATGCTGGACAAATATTCGATAATACCCTCGGATGGACCTTGGGTTCTTGTGATGATGTCATTAAATAATTGGTGGTAATAATCAGGGGGTGCAAAGTGACGTAGCAGCAGACTGGATAATAATTTACAATCGGAACAACGATGGTGATTGCCGCGGAACCAAAGAAGTGCTTTGGACTCGAATAAATCTACCGCTGGCTCAAATAATTCGACCTCCATAACGTGTCGGGCTCGTTGGAACTCTTCCACTCTTTCAAGAAAATTAAGTATCGTCAGTACTTGAGGGTTGTCACAGAATTTTAAGCCATGTTTTGTCACTGTATTACGTCTGGAAACAGCATCACACAACTTAGAAGAGACTGGTTCGGGTTCCCCTTCCGCTTCCGAATCGGAAGTCAGTGAATGAGATTCATCCGGATCCATATTAGCATTAGAAGTAAGAGCAATACTAGAAGTAGTAGGTGGGGTACCTGGTTGGGCAAAAGTGTGCTGAAATTTCCTAATTTTATGGTCATAGTCACGACGTAGATTGCTTAAAGTGAGTAATAATTGACGTTGTATTTTCTCTTCACCGGCGTTTGAGGGCATATTCGCACAACGACGCTCGAGGTGTATCCATAAGGCACCAATACGTTTAAAATCATTTTAACCACCCTCTCCTTCGATGAACACATCCGCATCCTCGAACTTGTTCTTTCTCATCTTGCCTCTGCTAGCCTGACCTTCCGTCAGGACAAATGTCACTTTTGCCTTCCTGAATTACGATATCTCGGTTACGTCGTTAACCGAGATGGTTTCCTAGTCGATCCTGACAAAGTTTCTGCCATTCTCAATATCCCTATTCCCTCCTCTACTCTACAAGTCTGTCGACTGATTGGTATGGCCAGTTGGTACCGGCGCTTCATCCCTAGCTTTGCAACTCTCACTGCCCCACTTTCTAACCTGGCCCATAAAAATGTACCTTTTGTCTGGACCCCTGATTGTCAGTCTGCTTTTCTCTCCCTAAAGCACCGCTTAGTTTCCGCTCCCATTCTTTCCCGTCCCGATTTTACTTTGCCTTGTTCTATCCAAACGGATGCCTTCCACTTCGGTTTGGGTGCAATCTTTAGCCAAACTTCTCCCGAAGGCAAGAGGGTTGTCAGTTACATCAGTCGTTCACTGTCCAAGTCAGAGCGCAACTACTCAGTTACTGAGAAGGAGTGCTTTGCGGTGGTGTGGGCAATTGAGAAGTTCCGACCATACATCGAGGGTTCCCATTTTTTTGTCATCACCGATCACCATTCCCTCCTCTTGAACGTAACAATAGTAGTCGCTTTTTCTTGTTAAATGCAGCAAGGCCTTGTGCTACTCTTTGTTTTATATCTTTTGCAATATTCCCATATTGTGTTATTTGACTTCCTAGGTAGTGGAAATATATAACCGCTTGCAAGTTCTCATTTCCGATTTGTATTCTGGTTTTTGACTTATTTATCTTTTCTTTACATACTAATACCTTAGTCTTTTTTTGTTAATTTTCATTCCGTATCTATCTGTTAGAGTTGCTTCTAACTCTTCTTTGCTAGATGATAATACCGCCATATCATCTGCAAATCTAAACATATCAATCGTTTGTCCCTGCATAGTAATTCCAAATGTCTTTCTGCATTTGACAGTATTTATCGCCTTTTCGATATACAAATTAAAAATTAACGGAGATAGGACACACCCCTGTCCTAATATTTATTTTTCTGTTTCTGCTCTAATTCTATTAACACTTGTAATATAAAATAAATCATGGTAGATTTTTTTTTATAGAGTTTTACTTAACCTATCCAGAATTCTTATATAACAGTAACAAGTCCAGAGTAAGGTTTGGATGGAAAATGGCTTTTAGAAAAAGAAAACTCTTAAAACTTTTTAGCTAACTGAGTTTTGACCCATGGTCGTATGAGATTGGGTCAATGGGTTTATTAAAGTTGGAAAATAAAATAATGGACGCCACCTAAATTTTTTTATGCAACTGACTGAAACAAATTGCGAGAAAAGGAAAATTTGGGAACCTAAATTATCACTAACTGCTTTAAATACAAAGTTTCATTACCACAAATATGTTACTTACAGCTGGTCATCTTCTTCACTGAACTAACGAAGTCTAGGGCGGCTCTGAAACATAAATACGTCCAACATAGATACCCTTTATATCTTTTGATCCTGTATAAGCATGAAATCTTTATTTTAGTTGCGATTAGTTTTCATTGTATCATTATACGCATTCGTTATAAGTTAAACCTTTCAATTACCTAAGAAACTTTGGAGAAGTAAATAATTATGGAATAATAACTGAATCCAAAAATAATTTTATATTCTCATTTAAGGTAAGTTATGAACATTATAAGTGTAACTTATTAAAAAATAAAATTCTTATAAATATAGTTTCTGTTTTACTCAGAGGGTGTAAAACAAATCTTAAAGTTTAATTAGTACTAAATCTTGATTTGGATACTTAACTTTTGGTGACAATATTTATTTTTATAATTATTAGTCTGGGTAGCGCTACGAAAGATTTTACAGTTCTTTAAAAATTTACTCAACATGTGGCAAAATTATTAAATAGTTAATCTCGGTGTAAACTTCACTTTTTTTGACTTAGGCCCTATTAAATCAAAATCTAGGTATTTTAAATTGTAGTAAACAAGATAAACATTGAACTTTGTGACAAACAAGTGACGGTTATTTGTCTGCACATTTTACCCTTGTTTTATATACAACCGGTAAAGTGTAATTTCTAAAGTTGAGCACATTATTAATTACAAAATATTGTTCTATGAATTATAACATTACATTTTAAAAGGATAAGCTTTTAGCAAATTACTTGACAAAATTATTCGTGAACGAGCCTTTAGTGAATTGCATACAACAGCATGAGGTAGTTACAACCTTTCAAAAATTTACTATATATATATATATATATATATATATATATATATTTAGCCGTTGAACCTTACAAAATTTGTGCCTATTGTTTGGGCGCCATAAAAGTGCCGTGGAACCTGGTACAATTACTGGACCCTTCTCCTAAAAATCTCAAGCCTTTTTTAAAAACCATTCATGCTCCAGGAATAGACCGTCATAAAATTTGCTGTGATCTCCTGGAATATTCAAGCTCCTTAGTGGGCCAACATAAAATTTTCAAAAAAATTTTTATAAAAAAATTTCTTACTCTTTATTTTGGACGCCTTTGAATTTCTCTGCTCACCCTGGCTAGCTCAGCAATCGGCCTCTTTTAAACTACCTATCTTTAAGTACATACCTCTCTTACACACACAAACACCATCAAATGAAATTACCAAAATAATACAACAACCTTACAATTTTTTATTTACACATATTAACAGATAAAATATTTACACTTGGGTACAAACGGTTTGGTACCATTGTTACCAGCTCAATTATTAAATGCTTTAACGTCCTTGGTTTTTAAATTATTTTAACAAAAATTTTACATGATATGAGTAGATGGGCCCCACATGCAACCCTATTTTGTCTTCCTACTGGTCTATTGTGAGCTCATTATAACCCAGTTTTTGTAAATGCTTTTAACCTTGCACTTTATTGAAAACAAATTTACAGACCCGTTTACTCCTTACAAATTTATAGCCTTAATAAACCTTTATATATCATCAATATACCCTTTTTTAATAATCAAAATTAGTTGTCAAGCACATGTACCTTTTTAAACAACTTTTAAAAATAATAAATACGCCATCAATAAGTCAAACACACAAACACCAAAATATTACTACAAATGTTTATACAAAACAGAAATTTAAAGTTCGGTACCTGGAGTCACCTACGTTCCTCGTCACTGCTGCAGATGGCTACCAAAACCCTCGTCGATGTGTCCATCTACTACGATGACGTCTGGCTCCACAGGTCTCCACTATCCAATATCTCCGCTACCACTTCGGTTCTTCTTCCCAGATATCAGCTTCGTCTTAACAGTAACATTCCATACCAATAATTCATGCATACGAATTGCTTTCAGTTTCGCTTACCCCAAAATATCATCTCTTTATTTAATAACTTTGTCGTAGTAACGGTACCTTAGATCTAAACAAGCACCAACTCGTGCAAACACTTTTATAACTTGCGGTCCGCTGCTACAGCTTTTATAATTTTAACAGGATGTTTAATGTAACTTTACTGAACACACAATTAATTGCTAACCAAAAGCTTTTATTATTATAGGTTGTAGATCTAAACCCGTATTTAGATCTAAATGGAAAGAAAAGAGAGCTTTAATATATTCGTTCGTGTATTTATATTATTCTCAAATCCCCCTAGTGGAACCTGTTTCATATGAAAAACTTGTTTTCGAAACGGCTTCTTAAAATTTTGAACGCAACCGACTATAATTTCTGAAAAATTTCTTCCGTCCGTCGTGCTGTTTACATAGAATTTTGTATTCTACCTTACCGTACGTGCACTTCTCGAAAACTGTTGGCTCTCAACCAATGATATAATTTCCTGTCGTCACAGCGCTTCACCTATCCGCTATCTATCTCTGTTCTACACATATTTGTTGTTTCCTTCAGAACCTCTTTTAAGTTACAGAAAATCGATATTGTAGTCGTCCTTCACAAATACCCGTGTATATCTTACGTGACTTCTATCCAACGCTTCATTTATACTTTTTTCTGTCTGTTTTATATTATCGATCGTTTATTACACTTACTGCTTAAGGTACTGGTTATTGTAGCAGCTTATCCAAATTGACCGTTGCAAATAATTTCTATGGAATTTTGTGCTAACGTTCGTTTAATATTCTACGAACCTGACATATAACAACAGGTGTTTCTTGCAACAATCAACCGTTGAAAATAACAATTCTCGGTTTCTTCGCTTCGTAGTATTTGTATAAACGAACGTTGGCTTTTAAAATGAACAACATTTGCGTTTGAAATTATTGATTTTCTATGCAAGCACGCTCCCTTCTCGCTGCCATGCATTTGATTAAGAGTTGTTATAATTACTTATGCGCATCCATGATTTATTTATGTACTCTAAAACTTTTTCCTTATATAATTTTCACATTCCAATTTAAATATAGAAAAATACCTTAATACCCGTCCGTTTTCATTATATAAATTAATTAATTTGGCGCGTAAATAATTTGCCGTTATTTCTATATACACGGTTGCTAAAACTTTATTGTCTACACCTATTTACCCTTTAAATTCACAACAATATATATATATATATATATATATATATATATATATATATATACACAATAAAACTCTGCAGACGCAGCCTTATTTTAGAAAATTAAACAGTCTTAACACATGGCAGCAGTGACCTGTATCTTTCAAATGACATATTCAACCAACTATTTACGGCAGGTGCAGATGCATATCGGAAATCCAATCTTTGTTCAACAGAATTGCTTATGCATTTATATTTTAAACGAATTCCATAAAAATAAAATTGAACCAAACCAAATTGGACGTGATCAAAATAACATAAAAGTTGTATTCGGAGTTGCACGTTGCCAAGATGAGTTTATACACTACATATATGTTGTTCTAGACAACTTTTAACCAACTGTGCTTTCTATTCCGGCGTCTCTGTCTGGAAAACTTAATTTCCCGCTCCATCTTGAGTGTCTGATAACACACCAAGTGACCTTTCTCTTCAACAAAGAAACGAAAAGTGACTATCTGTCACGAGAGGACGAATTAACTTGAAAATCTTAGATATAACAAAGATGTAGGAGCACACGAATCGGTTTGTAAATATGTTATCAGTTGGGACGACGTGATACGTTGTAGATTGTAATTCTAATTGAAATTGTAGTGTACCTTCAAGTTTGTTGGGTTATTAAATATGCAAGATCAATAAAGTCAATAATAGAATAAACGTTGTTGAATAAATACTAAAATAATATATGCATAGCGGTAATGTCGATAAATAATTTTGCTGGAAATTTTAAATGTTACACGCTGTTTTCCGTTTGTATAAGTTATGTACTATTCGTATATCTCTATAACTCATTCCATTTTACATTATCAAATGTTTTTTCCAGATCTATAAACCCTATATTCACGCTTTCTTCTTTTTCTATTATTTTCCTTCAGCATCCTCAAAGCTAGGATGGTCTCCAGTGTGCCCCTGTTTTGCCTAAACCTAAATTAATTTGCTCTTCGTATTTCTTCAGTTTGTTTTTCCATCTGTCTTTGTACAATTCTAGTTAATACTTTTGACACATGTGCTGTCAAGTTTATTGTTCGGAAGTTTTCAAATCTATCCGCACCTTTTTTTTTTGGTACAGTGACTATGGCACTGCGTTTGAAATCTTTGGGTATCTCGCCTGTCTCATACATATAAGTTGAAGGAGACGTTCTGTTACTACTTGTCCAGCGGTTTTTAAAATTTTTGCGTGCATCTTATCTATACTAGGCGCCTTTTCATTTTTAGACACTTTAATGTTAATTCAAACTCATCCTAAGTAAAGAATATCCACGTCATCCTTTTCAATGTCTGATTCTTGTTCTAGTGCTTCTATATCCTGTTCTGCATATAAATTCCTTATATAATCTTGCCATCTAACCACTTTCTTTACATTTTCTATAATGATGCTTCCGTCCGCGTCTTTTATATCTTTGTTATATGGTTTCAGATCGCTAAAATTCATCCAATTAATTTGTATGTTTCGTCTGTTTTCCTATTTCCATATTAGTTTCTAGCTCTTTACACTTTTCAACAATCCATTGTTCTTACCTTTCCTACATTTGCGAATAATTTTCCATTTTATGACTCTATATTTCTATTTTCCTGAATCACTTGGTCTGTTTTTGTATTTTCGTCTTTCTTATATTAAATTCAGAATATCCTTTGTTACTGAAGGCTTCCTATTTTTTTGTTGTTTATATCTCAAAGTACCTCTGGCCGCCATATTCAAGCTGGATTTAATGTTATTTCATTCTGTTGCTACTTCCTATCAGACGTTTTCCCGATGTCTTTCAAAACTTTCCTTGACTTTTTTTCAAAAGTTTTGTGGATATCTTTATCTTTTACTTTTTCAAAGTCAAAGTGCTTTTCTCCGTTCATCTTTTCAAATTTTTAAATTTAAGCACGGCTTTCATAATTACTCAGTATCTATATCTGCTTTTACTTGATTTCTAAACAGTTGTCTAACAAGAATGTAATCTATTTGATATCTTCCTATATCTCCTGGCATCTTCTACGTGTATTATCTTCCAACATGATGTAGAAATAATGTGCTTGTGATGGTTAAATTGTTTTTGCCTTAAAAATCTACCAGACTATTTCCTCTGTTATTTCTCGTACATAAATCATATAAACCTACTACTCTTCCCCGCCCTCGCCTACCACTGCATTAAAATCTCCCGTAATTATTAAATCTTCATTTTTTTAGGAATCTTAGTATGTCTTCGATATCTTTGTAGATCATTTCTACCTCTTCGTCACTGTAGCTAGAGGGTGGGCATGTATACTTGTATTATTACTGTATTTAGCGGTTTAGATTTTGATGTAACCATAAGCAATCTATTTTTCTTTTGTAAATAGCTTTATACGCAGTGATCTATATGGTTCCGGATGACTATCCACACACCTCAATTTCATTCCTCTGATCCTGTATGAATTACTCTAAAGTATCCGCGCTCCTTTGTTGTTTATCGTGCCTAAACCAAATAAACCTACTACTGCTCCTTCTCTGCCCTCACCTATCACTGCATTAAAATGCCCCGTAATCATTAAATTTTCATGTTTTTTACGTATCTCAGTATGTCTTTGATATCCTTGTAGATTGCTTCTACCCTATCCTTATTGTGGTTAGAGGTGGGCATGGATTCTGGTATTATTACTGTATTTACCGGTTTAAATTCTAATGTAACCATCAGTACTCTTTCGTTCTTTTGTGAGTAGTTTTTTACACAGTGCCATATCTTTCTTCGCATAACTAGCCCCACACCAGATTTGTTTCCCCTGATCCTGTATAAATTACCCTAAAGCCTCCACTCCAAAAATCCCCCGCCTCTGGCCACTGAACTTCGCTAATCCCTACTAAGTCTAACGCTAACCTATCCATTTTAATTTTCAGATTCTCTAGCTTACTTACTTGCTTCATGGTTTTGACATTCCACCTCCTGATTTGTAAAATGTTTTTTGCTCTTTTTTTACACTTGTCGATCACATCCTCCGAAGTGTCCCCTGCTGGAAATCCGAATTGGGGGAGGGGGGAATTTTAACTCCGGAATCTTTTACACCAGAGGATGCTATCATTTTAGAACATTTTCGGTATGCGTGTACTTGGGATGTAATGTGGTGGTTTCTCGTTCCCTTTCACATTGCAGTAGTGTGTCTTGGAGTGTCATACCAACCCTTCATGGTCTCTTCCAGTCAAAGTACTGAAAGAGCTGCTGCTTTCTTTCGGGGGACCTGTCTTAGCCTGGTTTCCCACAAAAGATCCCATTTGTTTGGTTAAACCTATAGTTCGGCTCTTTAGCTCACTAAAACACGCAAGCCATTCTACCCATTCTAATATTTTAAAACTTCTTCAAAATGCAGATCCGTTCAAAATGGGGAGAATACACATCTGAGGTAGCTGTGAAGGTTTTATGAAAGATGCAGTAACTAGCGGAACTAATGAGCGCAATGATGTATCACTTTTCAGTTTTCACGTTATATTATATTGAACGTGCTTATTCTGGCTGGTCTGTCGAAGTAATGCTTGTAATGTCGTACATTTGAAACAATTAATTACACACAGGTACTTAACGTCTTAGATGCATTTGCCGAACTATAGCCAATTCTCAAGTGCTGGCAGTGATTCTGACTTTTTAGGTTGTTGACAACGTGAGTCCTTGTATTCTCCACTACCAAAGTGCACGCCTGTCTGCGTTGCATGTGACCTTTGAACACCTAAAATTCATTCCTCCACTTTCCTGTTACCATCTTCACTTTTAACGTCCATGTCAACACTTTCTTTCTCCATGTAGTTGACCTCAAGAATGGAGTACTTTTGTTACAAGTAGTGGAAGTCACAGTGCTGTGAGAGCGTAAGTTGCTCTTCTAACTTTTGAAATTGTAACTGCCTCCAACAATTACGTGACGTAGACGTAGACGCATTCAGTGCTGGGGCCGATATAAGCGTTATTTCATTAGTAGGCTGCGGTGCTACGCTTAAAGGAATGACGCCAACTCAGAAAGGTAATTGCTTAACTACTCTTCATTTTTAATGTAGCGTTGTTCCGTTTCACTAAACTGATTATGCAATATATAGTCCGAATCCTTTTGCATGTAGTCAGTTGTCTAGAATTGTCTCCAAACCTTTGATTTGTAGATTTGCTTTTGTATGTATTCGTAAGTTCTCGGCTACCTTGTTTGCGACTATTTTTGTTTATACGATAAATTTCATTACATAACTGTTGCTGCAGTACACATAATTCTGCCATAGATTCCATCATCATCAATAGGTCTTCAATCCTACAACTGCTTGGACGCGAGTTATGTATCCCCCAATTACCTATATATATTGATATATTGAATCTAATAGGAATTATTAGAAATTGTTAAATAAAAGTATAAGTCTATTGCAACATTGTAACACAAGGATAACCCAGAGAGGTTATCGACAGTTCATGAAAACGGACATGCAACTTTGCATCCGTGAGGGCAGTGATACGGCAGGTGGCAGGTCACAGGCGGTCAACATACCGCAATTACTTAGAATTAAGTTGTTACATTGTAATAAAGTGTACAATTAAGAGAAACGCAGACATGAGATCTGCAAGTTTCCACAGCCGTGTGAGGGGCAGGTTATTATAAAAAGCCCGGGAGCTCAATGCCCGGCAGTCAGTCTTCGAACTCCATACTTCGTTGTTCAAGCTACTCACTAGTACAATAATTATTTTTTAGTATTATGTACAAGTTATCTAAATTTCAAATCAAATAAATGTGTTAAGAGTTTGAAGTTG
Source organism: Platerodrilus igneus (assembly GCA_036346225.1). Lineage (NCBI taxonomy): Eukaryota > Metazoa > Arthropoda > Insecta > Coleoptera > Lycidae > Platerodrilus > Platerodrilus igneus. The sequence goes on along the minus strand of JARFIW010000431.1, from coordinate 25,518 downwards.
TTTTTTTAAAAACACAGCTCCAAAGGCCCGAACCTTAACTCGCGTACCTCCATTGCTTCCTATTCTGAGCTACCCTAGATATTTCCATGAAATTCCCAAGCCTACATCTTTCATTATCTATGTGCAATAGTCTAATCTAGGTCTACCTCTCTTTTTTCTTTCTCTGCTTATAATATTTTACGCACTATTCCCTAACGTCTTATTATGTGTCTATCATTCTCTCCTATTTTTTACTGTAGTCCGCATATTTCTTTTTTTACCTACTATTTCTAGAACCTCGTTGTTGTTAACTTTATCTGTCCATGATATCTTCATCATACGTCTGTAATACTACATTTCAAAGACTTCTATCTTTTTCCTGTCCGCTTCTCCCACTGTCACACGTTTCACAGTTGTACAGTGCTGTGCTCCAGATATATGCTTTTAGCAATCCTTTTCTTGTTTATATGTTTGTTGGCCTTAAGCATAAAAGTTGCTTTTTCTTGTTAAATGTAGCACGACCTTGTGCTAATGTTTGTTTTATACCTTTTCCCATCTTGGATTATTTGGCTTCCTAGGTAGCAGTTCTAGTTTGCTATTTGAATTCTGGTTTTTGACTTATTTATCCCTTCTATACATAGATTCATTTGACTATAATAAAATTGAATACTTTGGAAGAAATTGAAATTTGAGGGTGCAGGAAACGCGAGTATGTTTACACAAACAACACTTCCGTTTTATTATTTTGTTTTCTACAATAAATGATCATTACACTACTGTAAAGCTGAAATAGTATAAGCTGAAAATCTTAACAATTACCTCAACTAATATATTTCTCCTTGTAATGAAATTTTGTGTTTTAAAGCTTACGTCAGGCCTTTTCATTTTTATTTAACATAGATTAGAAAAACGTTAAATTCAATGCCGTTCTGATTAGCAAAGAAAACCCAGAATAAAATTAATTCTTTATAATTTGGCGGAAAAAGTATTTTTAAAGATTGTTGAGTATCAAGTGTATAACTGTACCAATTTCAATGCTTTTTTATTTATATAACTAACTATTTCCAAATGGTCCGAAAATTATGCTAAATATTCTTCTTTATAATTTGTTAGATTTATAAATACCAAAAGTGCTTTAAAAGCACGCAGAAAATTCAAAAAGAATTTTTATATGAACGCAAATCAAATCTCGTTCTAACTTAGATATGAAATAATAATTACGTTTTCTTCGCAACATAACGTTTGTAGAGGCAATGATATCAAGAACGGTACTTCTATTTGGAAATATACTATGGTGTAAATATCGTCATCTTCAGTGTGTAGTAATTCCACTTTGACCCCATTTAATTAGTCATTGCAATGTAATAAGTATTTAATCATTTTCTTTTAATATTGCAATATGCAATAATCCTCCTAATACAACAATCAAATCTACTGATATTGTTAGCTATTGTGCAAGGATGTGTGAAATACATGTCACCTTGTACCCGAGGTCAATATATGGTTAGAAGAGTTGATTGATAAAGAAACAACATCTACACAGCGTTTCACTCTTATAGTTATTACCGAAACAAGTTGTACTTGTACTTTAAACCTAGAATTCTTTAACTTAAAAGCGATGACAAAACATACAAGTTACAAGGTGATTCAATTATTTTGGCACATACGCTAATAAATTATCGGATTTGGTGCCTACCACTACTCCGTACTATACTAAACCAGGCTTCATATTTGCACTTTTGTTCAGGATTTTCACAAAGATTTTATTTTTAGCTTAGAACATTCCCTTGAAACGTTTATCATCATATTTCTTTTGAATAATTTCTGTATTAGTAAATCCCAACAATAGGCTTAGGGTCAGTTCTGTTACGAAATACAGTTTTTAGTTTACATGCATACTTGATATAAAAAAGTATTACTTTAGTTTGGAATTATAGTCTATATTGTTCATGCTCAAAAGCTGTCAAATTCCTTATGGCGGTTTTAAGTTACAAATGATAACAATCGTGACTTTATTAAAAATTTCCTTAAAATTTCTTTGTTTAAACCAGATACTCGGTATACCAAAATGTTAACTAATCGTCATTGAATTCTTCAAAATTTTGATACATAAAAAATGGAAGGAGATATGTTTAAACACGTGCCAAGTAGATTTCCAAATTTAACTGCAGACCTTGCTTGGAACAAAGTTATTTCTAGAACTAACCGAAAAACAAGTTTGAAATGTTTTCATGATGAACCTTACTTAGGGTCATTTTAGAATAAAAAAAATTTATGAAAGAATTGCACATTAATATTTTTGGCCTTAACTTCGTGCGGATGTTATAAAGTATGTTAATAAATGAAAAACTGTTTGGTTTACAAACCTGAACCGAAACTACCAATGGGAAAATGTCTCGTTGTCCAGTTGTGTCCTGTTGTTCTATCGATTCTTATGTTTAACAACGTCAAATTCTTACGTTTTAAAACGTCGATAAGTACATCGCGCAAGCGCGGAATAAGCGACGTCACGGGCGGTTGGTAACGCTAATCTTGTACAGATTTCGGTGCGCCCATCTGTCAATGACGTCACCAATGCACAAATTTAATACACCATTATCGGAAGATATAAATTTAAGACAACAGTTTATAACGACGAACAAATTAACAATGAGAGTACTTACATAAGAAATCCGACGTCCGGCGGGGTTGAGTTAAAGTTGGCTTCTCGGTATCTCAGGGCTCCATCCCGGAGTGATTAGAGATGGTGCTCCGGCGTGGAAGACGGTTCAGCCAACGACTACAGATTTATCACCTACCTATGCAGGGAACGGATAAGGAAACATGGTATAAGGGCGACAAACAAAGATAATCAGGCAAGAAAATCTACATAGATAAAGATAACGATACGTTACCTCAAACGTCCACTCCACTCGAAGGTTCAGGCAAAAAAACCACGTTACAGAGACTTACGGAAACTTCTCCTACTTTGTCCCTACTCCACTCGCGTCGCGCGATCTGGCGCAAACGCACTGTGACGTAACGGAAATACGCGCACCGAGTCTTTTGAATTTATGGTGCGAATCTTCCGCACATCAAAATTAACCTAAAACAATGTTTAGTGCCAATTTAGCACGTAACATGATTTGGTAGAACCTCTGCTCAAAGCTACAAACGAGTATACCTATTTTTTGTCTGTGCCGGTTTTACTAAATTTTCACTGTTTTTTCCACTTCGAAATGCTAGCATCTGTTATTACTTAGAAAATTAGAAAATCTGTGATTTTTTTGTTTGGGGCACTTCAATATGTTATAAGTTGTGTATATGAAATTTTTTCATTAAAATCCAAAACCAAAGTATTCTCGTGTAAAAATTCATATAATATTTAGAAATATAAAAATTACAACAAGCGCTTTTGGCGTTAGCCACTTTCGGTTCCATGTCAAATTATTTTAAAAATTTATATTCCATCAAACTAATTCTAAAAATGGAGTTCATTTAAATTACTTCACTAATATCACATAATAAAAGACTCTAAATATTATATCAATTTTTACACGAGAATACTTTGATTTTGTATTTCTGGCGTTCGGTACCAAAATTCCCTACGCGACAAATACCAACAATGGAGAAAAATGCGCCTAAAGATTTTACCACCAACTCCTACTTTAGATAATCACCTAATGGTGTGACTCAACTCATGTTAACTTTTTGTAGATGTAATTTAAAGAGTAATGTGTATTTTAACATGCTGATCGTCAAAAATTGGGTGCAATAAGTAAATAAATGGTGCGGAGAATACTTTGGTTTTCCAGACTGTATCATGTGATGTCGGTTAAGATGGACAATAAGTCAGTTTGGCTTTGTTCTGTAAAATATTAAATTTTTTTACAGCTATCAAAAATGCATGTAAAATTGGTTTTATCAACACTTAGAATAATAATGAACAGTATGCAATGAATTTCATAACCTTGAAATTCAACTACCATAACAACACAAAGAAAAATGTACTTAGGCTAGTTTCGCATGGTATTTCAGGAAACCTGTTGGTGGTTAGGGTAGCTTAGTATTGGGGATGCTATGGTTAGGCGTACAATACGTTTCAATAAAGGTTCATTGAAGAGAAAACCAGAGAAACAACATAAATGATAAAAACCAACGTTATTATTAAAAAAAATTAATTTTTCGTTTCAAGACAAAGAAAGGACATCATACTATTAGTAAGGTAACCTAAGATGTCAGTCCTCATCTTCACTACTTGAAGAGAAAATTATATCCTCGGCATCGTCATCAGTGTGGAGGTTTTTGTAGAACTTTTGTAAAACTGAAGGAATGAACGCCAAGAGTTCTTTAATATCCTTAAATTTCTTACTATTGATTTTTTGCCCATTTGGATACAACAGAGTGAGAGTAAAGTGGTGGTAGTAATATCAGATGGTCTTCTTTTTAGGTTTACTATAGAAAAGTCAGAGTTTTCATCAAATGAAGCTTTGAATAGCATTTTCAAATTATTTTCTTTCCTCGTTTGAATAAATGTTTCTCCAATTCACTTTTTCCCCAAGATCTGTTTTTCTGTTTGTTATACGTTGCAGCAAGCACTTGGAAGAAAAAAGCTGCTACGAGACATTACATAAACCGTAAAAGGATTTTTTTTCGAAATACTTTTTACTACCTATGTTCAATCAGCAGGGACATAAATCTGTTTGTGGATTTTTTCTTTCTCGTTTAATCCAGAATCCTGGTCGCACGGTAAGTATGTGTGACCTGGTATTAGAAACTTGTGATCAATTTGGTTCACACTGAATTCATCACTATTTGCAATATAATCCATCATAGCCGTCAATTTCATATTCTTATTTTGTCCGCCACACTGGTCACTATACATAATGACATTAGGCTTATCAGGTGCATGGTTTTTGAAGAAATGCAGAAGACATAAAGCAATTTTATCTGATCCTCTAGAAGTTTGAGACTTATTCCACAAGTATGTATAGACTTTATCTGAAGTCATGTTGTGAACTCCAAGTAAGTACGTCTATAACTGTCTCTTATAGTAACAAACTCCCACATCTAAGTCTGGTGTAGATAATGCTTTCATAAGATCAAAAACTATTACATAGCTGTCACTTTTAAGTAGCTTGTTAAATTTAACATCCGATTTCATTGATTCTCTCGCTTTTTCAACAAATGAAAGGTGTTCATTGTACTGTTCTACTAGTAGTTTTTCTTCATCATTTGTTAAAAATCAGATTTATTTTTTAGCAAGTTACATTTTTTACATGTATCTTTCAATGGCGGATGAAAGTGGAGATTGAAATCAATATTAAACACTTCCTTAAAAACAAAGTTACTCGCTGGTTCCAATGGTGTAGATTCATTTTTGCAATGCTCTGAATACAGCTTGATTAATTTATTAGTATTAAACGAAGGACACAAATAGAACCTCCTTAAATTTTCTTCCAGGTATAATAAGATTGATACGAGGGAAGTTGTTTTATGAAGTTTCTAATATGCTCACGGGTTGATTGTGGTGTTTTGCTGTATGGTTCATGTTTTTCCTGAAGTCTTGAGGCGTTTCTTTTGATAAGGCATAGGCAAGTCTGATCCGAAATTCATAGGGTAAGTCTAAAAACATTTTTGCAAACCTCTAATGTACTTCCGGTTTGAATTAAAAAAAAAATTTATGGGTAAAAGCCCTCCGACTATTTTTATTCTTAGTGCACTTCCGTTTAACTTCAAAAACTTTAATATTTGTTTGTATGTACATAGTTAGTAGTGTCCAATTTTTTGAATAATAAAAGTATGTATGTATTTGTATTCTTTTTTCGTTGACAAAGTTTGTCTTGCATTTGCATTTAAACAATCTGTACTGCTTTTCTTCTTCAGTGTTTTTTTTATAGAGATTTATATTTTTTACCGCTGTACCTAAGTCGTTTTCTTACGTTTTTTGTCCAATTATTTTGACCTCGTTGCCTTTTTCTTGAACGTTTGGAATTTTCTTCCGCATTTTCACCTTCTATATTTTCTTCTAGAAAAGCATTAATTGCTACTTCATTCCCGTTATTAATATCAACTACTTCTTCATGTGTTAGAATTTCTACTTCATTTTGAAAAACTTTATTCATATCTTCCATTGTCACTACTTCAGTTCCATGTACTGCTTTAACTTCTATTTCTTCATTTCTAACAACTCTATTCACTTTTTCCGTTGCCACTAATTTATGTCTAGGTCCTTTTTCAATGATAATATTTTCTTCTCCAAGATTTTCCACAAAGCTATCGTTCAAAAACCCTATATCAATGCCATATCCTGCTTCACTTTCAACAGCTTGAACGGAGTAGTAGATTGAAACAACTTCACTCATTTATTCCACTGCCGCTGCTTTAACAATAATTTTTTATTATTTTGTCTTTCGTCTGTATGGTCATTTTCAGGGTTGTTAAAAAAAATCCAGTATTTACAATATCTTCGATTTTTCTTTCACCAATATTTAACTTGATATTTTCATTATGAAGCAAGTCTTTTAAAGACGTGTTCATGTCATTGGGTAGGTCTACTTCATTTCTTCTTGTTCTAGCACAATATGAGTGATCGACTGAAAAGAAAATTTATTGTTGATTAGGCTACATAACGGTAAAGTTTATTAATGCGATAGTAGCCTGAGAACCAATAGAACTGGCAAGAAGTAGCTAAGCGCCCAGGAATGTCTTTGTGTGAAATTCCAAAGTAGCTCAATCGATAAAAAATACAAAACTAGGCAATACAAGTTTTAAACTAGTGGTTCTATAAACAAAACAGCTAATATTACACTGAGAAGCTTGAAGTTTCGGTTTTAGACTACTATCTACTCAGTGTAAATTATTTTAAAAAGGATTGCAATCAAAAAATAATAGTGCACAGTGTTATGCATGCCACTAAATATTACAGGTTTATTTGTTCGGTGTGAGATATTTAATAACTTCGATTACATTTTCATACCAAAACCTCCTTCTTTAGTATCGTATTAAATTCATGAAATGGTTTTAGACAATAATTACCGATCGAATGTAAGTTCAAAAACATCATTGCATTTGCTGTAACGTATTTTTTTTCCTAGTTACATTTAGTTCAATAAAATAAAAATAAAACAGCTATAATTTAAAATATTTAATTTGTGAATTACCATCCAATAAAAATTAATGTATAATATTCATAATAACGCATAGATTCTTTTACGTTTATGCTCTAAAGTTCGTTACCAAGCTCTGTCAAGTTGTCAGTCGGCACTTTATTCTCAGCGTTCGAAAGGACAGGCTGCTTTGCAGAGTAAGTGAAGTCGAGATGCTCGTGTGTAAACACGTGGCTTCTAACAAAGTTAGAAAAAAGTAAAGAAGATGGAAGCCCATTTGGACATCATTTAGACAGTTGGTATATATTAATTCAATAGATTATACTAATATTTTTTATTTTAGTGCAATATCTTAAGGACATATCTTGAATAATATCTCCGATAATAAATTAAAACAATTTCTGAAGGCATTATTTTAAAGCAAGAATTTATGGTTTCGTTCTATTTAATATAACATGCAGTAACGTAGAAGCCGATTTCACATGTGTTCCTTATATTTCAACCTTACCGATGAATAATATCAAACAAGGATATTATGGTTGGTTTCGTGATGTAGTCGTTGTATTACAAGCAAATTTGATGCAGATGGAAATTTCCGACAGTTGAGGTCAAGGTCCAGTATTTTTAGTTCAGTTTCGATGCACGTGAGTGTTCTTTAGCATTTAATAACTTTGAAAATACAGTAAATTATTATGAATTATCTAACATTAAATATTTGAGTAACGTAAAGAGAAAATAGTTTTTGAGAAATCAGTGAATTAAATAATAGATTGCTTGATTGTCAGAATGTTTGCACATGTACGCAAATAGTGTATTTTATAAAGTTCTGAATGACAACCTATGTCAGATAAAAAAAATATATAGATTCAGTTTTCCTATCTAGACGCCATATGCTGTCTTGATTTAATTTACAATATGTTTAAAGATTTTGAGGTCATGAACTTGCACTTTCATCGACATATGAAATTCGCGTATTTATTGTAGAATACAAATAAATTAGAATAATTACATTTTACAAAGTCTGCACTTTGATAATTAAATTCTGTTGTGATGATCAAGAAAGTACTACGCTGGTTAAAAGAAATTTATGTATTATGAATAACTTATAAATTATACGTCTATCTAATTAAATTTTATAAAAAAGATCTATTCAGAGATCTTCTTAATTTTGAATGCAAAACTTCATTAGAATTATTATGAGAAAATTTTATAAAGATACAAACTTAAATATTGCAGTTATATATATATATATATATATATATATATATATATAATCAGAAATTTATCCAAATAGAATCTATTTTGTTTTTGAAAGACGTTTTATTATTTAACATTCAAAAATTGCAAGTCCTTCCGGAATAGAAACTGTGAGTAATGAAAACAAATTCACTCAGTATATTTTAGAAGTCTAAATTCTATTATTTTATTTTTGGCAAATATTTTTAAGGACACAAATGGTGTCCATGTTGTGCTCTTGTTTGTTCACAGGTAAAGCTGAGACATCTGGTATGACATCTGGTGGTTGAGGCCTTGGTAGGTGTGTCCTAAAGAGTGAAATTCAGGTTTTATGGTTATGTTAGTGGTGTTAAGATAAGGTTTCCGCATTCCCCTTATAAAAGCACAGTTAAATTTTGTTGGTTATTGTATTGAAAAATACGGTGGCGCTCATTAAAAATATTTTTGGTTTTTTATCCACCCATGACCCAAGCTCATGATCTACCCAGAGCTAACACTCGACTAGCCGTTTATGTCTTAAGAGGGTTTCTTTGTCTCAAGTCATTCTCCATCCAACATTACCTTGGGCTTACATTAAAAAGAAGAAATTCTCGACCTTGTGATATCAGATTAAGGGTTAAAAAATTGGGAGGTTTAAATTTTTAGCTGATAGTCACGAGGATAAAGCTTATAACGAATACTAAAAAAAGTATCTCATTATAATAAGCTATTCTTATTACATCGCAACCTATACTAAGTGGACAAAAGTTTATTTCTTTAAAATAATTAGTATATTGCTTACCTGAATTACTAGTAGTACCTTCCTATTTCTTAGACATATCAAGAATATTTAAAGTTCTTGACTTAAATATTGTAGTCATAAAACACTAATAAAAGCTGTATTGCATAACTAGCACTGATGCTTTATGGACAACTTAACACAGCTATGGGAGGTTAAGACAGTTTGGCATCAAACAACAAGCTGCACGACAGTAATGCCAAACTAAGTTTATGCCTAAAAAACATACTCTAATATTTTTCCTGTTGATTAGGCTAGTTTGGCACTAAACTACATATTTCAAAGAATCTATTATAACAACAAACTCAAAATACCAAATTTGTCGCTTAGAATACTTTGGCGCCGAGCACCTCATTTTATAGTAGATAATGACGTTTAATTCCGTAGCCATAGTTTCAGAAATATTCTGTCAAAATATAATTCAAAAATTATTTTGACTGCATATTATCATCCCCAAGCTTCCCCAGTCGAAAGGATTAGCACAGTACTTAATACTATGCTTGCGACTTATGTAACTGAAAACCATATATCAAGGGTAGATATTTACCAAATGGTCGGTTGTCCTGTGCCCATTGCAATGTATAGCACTATTATTCTCATAAGACGAATGACCTTTAAAAACCCTGCCCGAAGCGGGGCAATATTAATAAATAAAATAAAAAAGTGAAACTAGAAAACATCAACGATTTGCATAACCATTGTTGCCAAAGAAAAAAATTACCAAGAATAAGGAATATTTTTGTTGCCTTTTCTTGGATCCGCTATAAATAAAAATGGTATAAGGTCACTGTTAGATATGATACATTCTGTAATAAATAGAAAAAAAAACCTATTTGTGCAGTGTGCTGTACCTTATCAATATAATGTAAGTTTAACGTTGTGTACATAATTGTTGTCTTACCAGGTAAGTATTAACGTGTAAAATTTCTTTTTTTAAAATTTAAATATAACCATAACATCAAAAGAAACATCTAATATCTATCATAATCTACCTTTTGACTTTTATAGATGTCGGGCGGTCGGAAACGTTTATCCGGAAACAGATTTCAAAAAATCAGAGACAAAAAACAGAAATTTGTAAAAAAATTAATTACAAATATACTACGTTTTTTCCAAAGGCAACACGAAGAAACGGCATCTTAAACATCCAAAGGCATCACTTTTTCAAGTTGAATGTAGTACCATTTAGGGTTCTGAAACAACAGAAGCTAAGGTTATTAACAAATCATCTTTAGATTTTCCGCCAAAACATCAAGAAGATGCTGAAGGTGCGTTAAAAGGTTTAACTTATGTGCGCTTTCAAGAGTTCAGCCAATTTGTGCGGTTTCTCACTCCGGAATATGGCCTGATATTATTGACGAAAAAACAGAACTGATTCTGGTTGATCGTGACTTGAAACAAATAACTAATTTTAATTATTCCAGGGATGCTCATACTAGAAGCTTTTCAGAAGATTATTGTAAAAAATGGTTACCTATTGTAGAGGTTGTCAACCGTAACTTGTTATTATATTCAGCAAGAATGAAGTATTGTACTTTTGCTGCAAAATTTTTCTATATCAGTCAACTCTAAGGAGACAAAGCTGGTTTTAATAACTGCAACACTTGATCAGGCATGAGAAAGGTAAAAGTGATGTAAAGTGCTGAAATTAGTGGTGACCTCGAGCTCGAGCTTAGCTGGGCTCGATTCAAAGCTCGGTTTAAAAATCGCCGAGCTTTGTTATAAAAGTACGAGCTGAGTTTCAAGTCGAGCTTCATTTTAGTCGAGCCGAGCCGAGCTCGATATGTGGTCGAGTCGAAGATTTCGAACCTGCTCACGAGCTGTAAAAAATTTTACTTTCTCACACCAAACGTTGCTTAAGAGAAAGTTTTGTAATCAAGCAAAATTCTGATGTAGAGATTTTGACTTTGTGAGCCTCCCCGATTTACGAAAATACCGATTCTAAAAAATGTTACAGTTTTTGTTTCATTGCCGAGAAAAATTGACTGCCATGATTTTAATAAAAATTAGTTCAAGGGACTACAACAAAATTGTTTACTAATTTTACGTTATAAAATTTTATAAACAAATTAAGCTTTTAATTGAGATCGCCCCAGTGACGAAAAAATAATATGGATGGTTATTTTGAGAGCGGTTTTCAAAACTGGCAGTAATCAAGAGATGTATTTAGAATTTGAAAAAAATTAATTCAACATGGCGGCTGCCATAGCGCACTTTAGATTTTTTAAATAATGCTATATTTCTCGGGAATTTCAAATCGATTTGAAAGAGGGAGTATAAAAGAATATTTTTTTAATGATTCATGCAACCTCCTTTCAGATTTTGATTTTTGAGTCAATGCAAAGATTTCCTAGCTGTAATTTGCCACAGTTTCGTTAAAATCGGACAACCGCAACTAATGAGTGCCACTTTCTCTTGTATTTTGTTGGTGTTTAACGATCCACAATTGAATTATTTGTTCCTAATTCCATGCGGTTTTCGTTCATTGTTCACTTAAAAGACACTTCTTTGTGACTATATTCGAAACCATGAAAGAAGTCGTCTGCGTCATCACTTGCATTCATACGAATTAAGTTGAAAATTTTAAGTCGATGTAGCATCTAGTTCATTCATCTTACCAAAGGATAGCCTGTTAAGTATATGAAGTTCAAAACATACGCACATATACTTTTCTCTGTCATTTTCCCAGATGAACGCGTTCACGTATGTCTTTATTTAAAACACGTACAAATCGTATTACTATCTGTATTATATATGTTAGTTAAGCTTTTAAATAATTTTAAACGTATGTTTTGAATTGAGTTAGACATCTATGACGTAGAGGACTTCTTTCGTGGTTTCTACTATATAAGACTCTTAATATGTTTTCGTGTAATCCGAATTCAATTCGTTATGGTATGGTAATAAATTGCAGATGGTTGGTTGCGCTAGTTGTGTATAAGGTCAATGAAGACAAACCCTTGATAGCATAGCAAAACAATGTGAATTTACCGCCAGTCATGTCTAAAATGTGTTCTTCTCATTAAAAGTAAAGTGACTATTTTGAGCACATGACTTAAACAAGTTATTAAGCTGTAAAACGCAAATGCTGATTTGTTTTCTTTACATTTAGTTTGTCTTGTGTAGGTTCTACGACGCAATAGAACTGCCATAGTACAATGTAAAGGAACTATATAATTTGCTTCTTATTTGTTTTTAGAAAAAAAAAACATCTGAAATCAACCCAAATTGCTCCTTGTCGTCCTTATATAAATTTAAAGGCTAAAATACGATTTTCACTATAGTTTTAAAAAATACAATTTGTCTGTTAACTTCTTTCTGGAGAGGATAAATTTGTGTATCGTAACGGGACTGTGTATTGCCTCGCGTTGGACGATGTCTGAACTGTTTGGCAGCATTGTAATATATTAATTATTTTTCGAGTTTATTATATTTTTAGGATGTCAGATATTAACTTCAACTAATGTTAGTTGTACGTCAGCATTTACTGGAAAACTATTTCGTCCGTGAAGTACTAATACCTCGTAACCCACAAAAAATCGAAAATTAGGTTTTTGCATTAGTGGTAGTATAAGACCACAGTGCAGCTTTAGTGAGCATCGTGTAAGCCACAAAAATTTATTTCAATAAAATTAACGACTTTTCTAATGTCTCGTAACCAAAAGTGCTTTAGATGCATACAGCAATATCTCGTAAACTAACTTTATATTTGTTCCAATTTCTCGTATCCCACTGTTCAACAAATCGTACGCCACCATAATCCAGTTTGACCTGTCCGGGTAAAAACTTTCTGTGCTGCTTTATTAGAAGAGCATTAATAATCTTGCTTTGTGTTAAATGTGGTGCTGTTCGGTATTTTTAACGTTCTTTGCCAAAAACTTTTTGAAATGGACGGTTTGTCAAGAGGGCAAACGCTAGTGCAGTTATGTTTACAGAGAAAACCGTTTTGTAAGTATCTATTAAGGGTGTAACAGAATACAATGTCTTTGTAGGGCATTGGTCCACTTAATACGCTTTCGTATATCGTAAATGCGTTGAAGTCATCACTTCACTTTAGGTATTTTGAATGTGGTACGAGCGTTAAGTTTAGTTATAAATATCTATTAACATGGAAACTTTGAGAAGAAATTAGTAATCAAGAATAATAACAAATAAGGTTACGTCAATTGTCAAAATGTAAATCAGCGGCGCTCATTTTGTGCATTATTTATTTCCTTGCGTTTAACGCCGTTAAGCGGCGCTGTATTCTGTTGATGTTTTTATTTATTCTTTGAATAAATATTAACTCTATAAAATTTTTGTAGCTGAATGATGAGACACTTCCAGTGTTAAAACCTATTGAAAATGAAACCGTTTATGAGCCTGTTGAACATGCAATTATTGAAGATTTGCACGAATTCGATATTGAAAATATTCCCATTATTTTTGATGAATTGGACCTTAATTTACCAACAACAACTGACTCGTTTTACGTCCTAACTGATAAATAATAGTAATCCTATAGCCGATGCAGCTCTCAACCACAACGCCCTACTATTTGTTGAATTTACAAAAGAACAAGAACCGTGTTGTTCGGGTGTCTATAACAAAAAACTGAATGACTGTCTTTTGAATGCAGAAAGGGAAAACGAATTTCCCCTAAATGAACAAGAAGATGAGGACTACGTACCAGAAGACAGAAATGTAAGGCAGGAAGATTCTGACACAAACAGTGGAACCTCAGATGATGTGCTAGAAAAACCTACAGAAAACAAACACATCGAAGAAAATTTAGATGACAACCACGAAAATTTAAGAGAGGGAAGGAAGAGAAGTATAAATCCCAATGACGCACAGTGGGCAAAAAATAAAGCAAAACGTCTACGAATGGAAGAGAAGGCTTACATAGGTTATAGCAGACCAAAGAAAGGATCAGTGCGTCATAATGTGCCAAGGTACAACAGAGCAATTCGATCAACTTGCAGGTCTAAGAATGCATTAGAACAAATAAAGCTTACACGAACGTCACAGAAATAGAGCGAGCCACAATATTTGAGTCTTTTTGGAATAAACTGAATTGGGATCACCGAAAAATTTACCTTGCTAACCATGTGGAACAACACGAGACTAACAGAACACCCACTACCAACCCAGAAAAAAGAAGAACGAACACTTTGAAGTACTTTCTCACTGTTGGTAATGCAAAATTATTGGTTTGTAAGTAGAGTATAATTGGGGCTCCCACCGCCTCATTTGCACCAGCATCCTCATTTGCACCCACATCTGGACCAAAAAGTTTTCTTCGACTAACCATTTTTCATCTTTTGAGATAAACCTATCTTAAATTTTTCATTTTCGAGATAAATGAGCATCCTCATTTCCTCCACATCTGAACCAAAAGTTTTCTTCGACTAGCCATTTTTTATCTTTCATCTGAACCAAATAGTTTTCTTTGTCTAGCCATTGCATCTTTCGAGATAAACCTATCTTGTTTGGTATTAATTAATATTAGAATTTTCTCAGCTACCCGAATCTCTAGGAATTTTTAAGATATCATCACCCCAAAGGAGCTACCCCAATTTTAAGATTTCTTATCTGTAGCGACTTTTGAGCGTTTTTATAAATTTTTTTAGTCATGCGATACATCTTGTTAGTCTAAAATTTTATGTAGAATCCAAATCTGCAAACAGATTTGAAATCGGACCACGCCCTGCAAAGTTACACATATACCCTCTGCGAGATAAATCTTTCTCCACATTTCCACCCACGAGATAAATGTACTTTGTTTGGTATCAATTAATATTAGAATTTTCTCAGCTACCCAAATCTCTTTAAATTTTTCACATTGCATCCCCCCCCGAGCTACCCCATTTTAAGAGTTTTGATTTTGATTTTGATTTTTGATTTTGATTTTGATTTTGATTTTGATTTTTGATTTTGATTTTGATTTTTGATTTTTGATTTTTGATTTTTGATTTTTGATTTTTGATTTTTGATTTTTGATTTTTGATTTTTGATTTTTGATTTTTGATTTTTGATTTTTGATTTTTGATTTTTGATTTTTGATTTTTGATTTTTGATTTTTGATTTTTGATTTTTGATTTCTGACCGTCCTTATAAATTTTTTAAACATGCGATACATCTTGTTAGTCTAGAATTTTATGTAGAATCCGAATCTGTAAACAGATTTAAAACAGGACCACCCCTTACCATTTTACACACACACCTTCTAAATTATAACTTTCCTGCGGCTCATATCTAAAAAAAATCTAAAGCCCATTCTTAAAACTTTTATTACAAACAATTTTACTAATACAGTTTAAATTTGTAAACCACATTTCTAAATACATATTCACAATTTTTTATTCTTAACCTAGAAATTCTCATATCGGCTCATACTTATTAATATTTATTTCTAAATAGAGCACCTTTTCCAAAGACCAACCGGACCCACATGTTTCAAATTCCTCTGATTTTATTCGCATGGTTTCGCTTAAGACCTTATACATATTTTCCAGATTACTAGAAGACGTTATAACCACATTTTTTGTGTTAAAGGATTTCACATCGGTAGTCTCTTCCCCCATTTTGGTGTAAACGCCGTAGAGTTCGCAGTAGACTTTTACTGCTGTATGTTGTATTCTTTTTTCATTTATTAATCGAATAAATCGCTCTTTCTGCTTCCAAAGAAACTCGGGCACCCCATCGTCGACACTAGCGTTCTTTATGCGATAGCTAGCCATACGGTTGTTAAACGCTGTACTAACCATTTCTACACCATCGTCGCTAGTAGCGGTAACTGATGCATTTTTATGTCTGTTGCTTCTCAAGTGTGCGGCATAGGTAGTCTTTTCCATTTCGAAATCGCATACTTTACACATAATTCGTGGTTGTTTCGTACAAACCCCTTTAACAGCTGGCGGGGCTGAACGTTTACGGCTTAATGTCATACCGTGCTGTTTTTCCTTGTGTCGCTGTAAGTTACCCATTCTCGTAAAAGCGATACCGCAAGACCCACAGTTAAAGAACTTTGCTGCGGACGGATGTATAAGCTTAACCTTGGACGATGTTACACCACGACATTTGTTCTGGTGCCGTTTGAGAGCATTTTTCCAGGTATAGGAAGCACCGCAAGAGTTGCACTTAAAAACGTTTGCAGGTACCATTTTAGTACAAAACAAAATCCGCACTATAGGACTTGACTTGTAAGCGAACTAACTTATAACTAAAGAGTTTACTCTTGCGCACCTGCTTTATGTACCCTATAGAATGCATACCGAAGGTTTCCGAAGATACCCGAACGAAGTTGAGAATTCATCGGGGAACTAAATGACGTCATAATCCGCTGCTCGTCCAATACATTTAGCGCCAATGCATGCACCCGGTTCGCATCGTCGATGGTGCGAATGCAGTTCGTAGAAACGCCGGAAAACGTCTTCCATGTTATACGGATCGCGTGCATATTAAAAATCCAAAAGGGTGATAGCACACGCACACAAATTGTGTGCAAGTCGTGCTGTAGAAGTCGTGCTACTATAACCAAAACACTTTAAACCTTACAAGAAATCCAAATTTTTCACAGGAACTTCAATGTTTTTTTAAAACTTCACGTCAACTTTATACTTAAATTTTTAAATAACAGAGCAAATATATTTAAGTATTTAAATTAACCATTAATTTCCATTTTACGACCATGGTTAATTATAGATTAAAATTTAATTTGTGCACGTTCGAGCTTCTCGTAAACTAACATATTTTATAGCAACAATGCGTTGTATAATACATGCATACCCCTTCGCCGCGCTACTGCTATTCTTGTAATTGCTAGAAAAAGTCACTCTCCTTTTTACTGTTAGGACTGGGCAAAGCACCATTTTTTGTATACTTTCTATAGCACATCGCGCACTTTTCGTCTGATAATTATGCTTCTGTTGGCTTTTACACTTTCGCATAGCGGTCGGCCGCATGTAATGATTTCTAGAACCGGTAAGTACTCGATATCGCCCAAATAGAATTAGATGCTCGATGTCTGTCAACTTCCAATTCCTCGTAAAAGGTAGCAAAACTCAGTCAATCATCCATCTAATTTAAACTTCGACCCGCTCCTGTTCTGATAATTTACAAACATTTTCAAACGACAATGGGCCGAGAATTTTAAACCTCCGAGGATCTTTAAGTCGTGATCAATTACACATCCGAGCTACGCGTAAACTAACATATTTTGTAGCAACTGTATAATACATGCATACCCCTTCTCTGCGCTACTGCTATTCTTGTAGTTGCTTGGAAAAGTCAGTCGCCCTTTTTACGGGTAGGGCCGCTAAAAAGCACCATTCCATACTTTCTTTATATGTGTAGCACATCGCGCACTTTTTGTCAGATAATTAAATTTTTGTTTATGTAGGCCTTTACACTTTCGCTTATTTAAACATCTAATACGATTGATTAATCACTTTCGATTATTCTAACGGAGACCACCATACATCACGCCGCACCGTTCTTTTTGAATCCAACGATCCTATGGGCTTCCACGCACTAACACCTGACGTATCTTTCCTACTATTTGTTAAACAAAAACTACCGGTATCGCCATGTTCGTATACGAACGTAAGCAGATGTTTGTGGATGTGTACGAGTATGTAACCATATACATTAACCAGTCTAAGCTATTTTATTTAGTCCACGAAAACTACTATTTTCTAAACCATAATTAATAATCGTCTTTATAGGTTTCACATTTCTACCGTTACCCAATGACTGGTGCTACGTACATGGAAACTTTAATTTCTTATTGGAGAATTCTTATTCTCCAACGCACTGCTGCGTAGTTGCATGTCCATTCCTTTTGGAGGTATATGCTCGTTATAGGTTGTAAGACCCTCGGTTTTACTTAACTACAATTCGTGAGATCACTTTAATCTTTTAATCGTATCTTTCTCGCCTGCAATACAGTAGGACTTAGCCTTACTACCTACAAATTCTAACACCAAGTCACATTAAACTCGTCTTTAATTTTCCTACAACTTTTTGTTGACAAGTGTTATATTGTATTTATTATACGCAGGGTAGTCACTCTTTTAAGATAAATATATTTTGCTAGGTATCAACTAATATTAAATTTTCTAGGGACCCCAAATCTGTAAACAGATTTTAAATAGGACCACCCATACAAAGTTATGCGTTTTAAAGCCAAATCATTAATTTTGCCCATCTTTATTTAACACCATCTTTAAAACCTTTTTTTAACCAAGACATATGTAGCCAACCATCTCCTAGAAATCTAAAACCACCGTGTCCCGCGAATACCACGTGGAATAACACGTATACTCTGTCAACCAGGATAGAAGCCGGAAGGATTTGGAAGGTGGGCGAGAACTTAAAATTATGGAATTTAAAACTAATATATACAATAGATTTACAAAATCTATACAACTATCTTATATCTTTACGCCCCCATGCGTAGATTGTTGTACTATTAGGAATGATATACCTTTTGTCATCTTCGCTCGATAAACTAATTTTATTAATAAGCTGCGTATGCAAATCGTATTCTTTACTCCGGATACATACGCAGACAAGTACTCGATACCATCAAATAAAGGTTTGGATGCTTGGTGACTGTTAACATCCGCTTCCCTCGTGTACGCCCAGACACATCTGAGCATGCGCATTGCCCATGCGCACCCCTGCGCGTGATCACGCACGCGTACACTGCCAATCGCACCCCTGCGCGTGCACCTGTCCATGCGCGCCCCTGCGCGTGCATGCGCACTGCCCATCACCTCTCTGTGCGACTGCTATTTCGGGGTAACGTCACAGCCTTTTATAAATAAAGAACAATGTTAATACTATTATAAAATGTTTATTCTGACATTATACATAACAAATTTAATTTGAGCCCCTTCAATTTTTTTCCTTCCCCCAATACACACTGTACATTATTAACACTAACAGCCCAGCCTTTTGTGCTTTTTCCAAGGACACAAAAAGTGGTACCGAAATTTCCCAAATAAACCACCCAATAAGGTTAAAAGTCTTTTAAATTTATAACCGTTCCGCACAACCAAAGAATTGAAGGATATTGCCTTCCAAGCAATACCATGTTTCTTTGGCCAAATGACCTTTTCCCAAACGTCATTGGACCCAAAAATCCTGCCGACTTTTTAAACACCTTTTCCTTTGGAAAATTTTTTAAAAACCTTTTACAACCACCATTTTGGGAAAAGGTTGTTATTTTAAGATGGTTTTAAATATCCAAAAAGGTTCTTTATGGCTAACAATGTTTAACAACCCTTTCTGGGGACCAAAGATGAAAGAATTTATTCGGAGCCTTTGAAAATACTTTTAAAAAATTTAAAAATATAATTTGTTCCATCCTGGCAAGAAGTAATTAATAAAACTTTTTAAACCACAAATATACAATTGAAAAAGATTATTAATCTCCATGGAATAAAAAATTTTTAATTTTTCCCATTTTAATTAAATTTCTTTCAAACAAACTTTGTATTAAGGGGAATTGGAAGTGTTTTATGTTGCAATTTCTTTGAATATTTTTAACATTGGCTTTCCCCAATTCAGGTATTAAACATAATGGGCAATTCCTTGGTAAACAATAGAATTTACTACCAATATTTACGGTTTCGTCCCCTGGACGTTTAAGGGAAACTTTCTCCCTTTCCAAAAACATTTTGGAATTGAAGAATATTGTTGCAATTGGAAAATATGTATTGCAATGTAGCCCTTTTAAAAGATTTTTATTTATTTGGAAATTTTTACTTTCCCAAAAATTTACGGTAAATAGAAAATAAAGCAGCACATACTTTACAAAATCTTCCTTGGTTTTTGGAAATTAATTGCAAGCGTAATTTTTGAATTGCAATTCCCAAAAAAGACGGTTGCAAATTATTTCCAAAAACAGAGAGGGAAATTGTAAATAGCTTTCCTTTTGTAATTACCGGTAAATTTTTGGGAAGTAAAAATCTCCAATAATTAAAAATCTTTTAAGGGTTACATTCGGATGACATATTTTCCAATTGCAACACATATTTCCTTCCAAGGAAATAAATTTCTTTGGAAAGTAGCCAAATTTTCCCAAAGGTTACGGACAACGGAAAATTAGTATGTTGAAATTTTTTAACAAAGGAATTGTTACTGGAACCAATTGTTGTAAATTAAGCATTGGTTTTAGAGGAAAAATCAAAACCCAGAAATTTGCAACATAAATTACAATTTCTTCAATTCCCTTTTAGCAAAAAATCTTTTAGAAATAAAAATTAAATTTTTAAATTGCCTGGAAAACTTGGGTTACATCCTGTAAAGTGTAATCTTTTGGTTGTTAAAACTTAGTTTTAAAGGTTTCCAAAAATTGGCTAAATTCCATTTTTAAAAAAGGTTTTTAAAATTTTATTTAATCAAAAGGCCTCCAAACTTTATTCCGGGTTTCTTTTTGCTTTCCAAAAAGGGGCTTAACTTTAAATTTGCCTAGAAACCTTTGGTCATTTCCGAGGGTTTAAACCAAAAACCCTTTTAAAATGGTGGTTTGCAACTGCCGGTTAGAAAAGGTTTCCAATAACAAAAAATGTCAAAAAAGTCGTATGGGTTAGTAAAGCGCATTGTTGCAAACCAAAATTACCAAAATGGACTTTGTGGGAATAAAACTTTAAAATAACAAATTCGGTCATTTTCTTAAAACCCCTTTTTATTTCAAAATTTGGAGAAAAAATGAGACGGGTTGTTTAAATTTTAAGCTCGAATAAAATTAAAAAATTCCCTAAAAACTAAAGAAAGGCTTTTCGGATAATTTGTTTAAAATTGTTTAAATTCCCCTTTTAAAATATTTTTAAATTTTTATTTTGTCAAATAAACATTTTAAATAGAAAATTGCAAAAAAGGGGGAAAGTGTGTTGGGGGGGGGGGGGGGGGGGGGGGGGGGGGGGGGGGGTTTTTTTTTTTTTTTTTTTTTTTTTTTTTTTTATTGTGAAACTATCGTTACGCTAAAGAAATTGCCCATATGTAATACGCTGATGGAAGGAAAAGACACTGAATTGAGGAAATGGATGAAACGAAATTGGACCATGGAAACACTGCAAAGTCAATAAAGTGTGTTGACAAAGAACATTTTGAAATGAGGAAGTTAAAGATATTTATGTGCGTGGCTGCTTGATACATCTGTTGTTATGCATTGTGGTGAAAGCTTTATTTTTTTTTTTTTTTTTTTTTTTTTTTTTTTTTTTTTTTTTTTTTTTTTTTTTTTTTTTTTTTTTTTTTTTTTTTTTTTTTTTTTTTTTTTTTTTTTTTTTTTTTTTTTTTTTTTTTTTTTTTTTTTTTTTTTTTTTTTTTTTTTTTTTTTTTTTTTTTTTTTTTTTTTTTTTTTTTTTTTTTTTTTTTTTTTTTTTTTTTTTTTTTTTTTTTTTTTTTTTTTTTTTTTTTTTTTTTTTTTTTTTTTTTTTTTTTTAAAAAAAAAAAAAAAAAAAAAAAAAAAAAAAAAAAAAAAAAAAAAAAAAAAAAAAAAAAAAAAAAAAAAAAAAAAAAAAAAAAAAAAAAAAAAAAAAAAAAAAAAAAAAAAAAAAAAAAAAAAAAAAAAAAAAAAAAAAAAAAAAAAAAAAAAAAAAAAAAAAAAAAAAAAAAAAAAAAAAAAAAAAAAAAAAAAAAAAAAAAAAAAAAAAAAAAAAAAAAAAAAAAAAAAAAAAAAAAAAAAAAAAAAAAAAAAAAAAAAAAAAAAAAAAAAAAAAAAAAAAAAAAAAAAAAAAAAAAAAAAAAAAAAAAAAAAAAAAAAAAAAAAAAAAAAAAAAAAAAAAAAAAAAAAAAAAAAAAAAAAAAAAAAAAAAAAAAAAAAAAAAAAAAAAAAAAAATTTTTATTTTAAAAGGCTGTGACGTTACCGAAAAGTGACAGAGGTGGCATCACCGCGGAGTGCAGGCAGGTAGGCAGTATGGAGGCGTCAGGCTTGCTGGGACACGAGGGAAGCGGTGTTAACAGCCCAACCCTTATTTGATGGTATCAACTTTCTGCATGTATCGGGTAAAGAAATTTAACCGCTAAATTTGTTTATCGGGAAGTGACAAAGTAATCATTCCTTATAAAAATTCGATAAAGATATGTAGTTGTTTATATTTTTAAATCTATTGTTTTTTGATTCCAATTAAATTTTTGGGTTAAAGGTTATTTTATGTTTAAAAAATTTAAAGTTAGGGTTGAATTAAGTTTAAAAAATTTAAACTTGGGGTAACAAAGGGTTTAAGGGGCCCGGAAATGGGGTTTTCCAAAAAAATTTCATGGGTTTCCCAAAGGGTGAAATGTGGAACTAAAGCGAATTAATTATGGTTTGAAAAATAGTAGTTTTCGTGGACAAATAAAATGTTTAGACTGGTATGTTAACATATCTCGCCATAAAACTCTGTTTATCCCTGGCGAACCGGGTTTTGTTTAACAAAAAAAAGAACGTGGTGTTGTGCGTGGCATAGGATCGTTGTTCAAAAAAATGCGGGGGTTATGGTGGTCCCGTTAGAATAATCGGTGGTTAATTCGATTGATGTTTAAATAACGAAAGTAAATTAAACAAAAAGAAAAAGTGCGGATGTCTACCTTATAAAGAAAGTATGGAATGGTGCTTTGCGGCCCTGGGAAAAAGGGGACTGACTTTTTCAAGCAATAAAAATGGGCGCAGAAAGGGTATGTATTATACGTTGCTCAAAATATGTTGTTTACGCGTACTCGGATGTGTTTGATCCGACGATCCTCGGGGTTTTTCTCGCCCGTCGTTTGAAAAATGTTTGAAATTATCAGAACAGGGGGGTCAAGTTTTGGGATGATTGATGGTTTTCTCCACGAGGGAATTGAAGTTGACGACATCGAGCATCTTTCTTTTGGCGATATCGGCTTCCGGTTCTGAAATCTTACTGCGGCCGACCGCTTGCGAAATATAATTAACCATGGTCGTAAAATGGGTTTGGTTAATTTAATCTGCCCTTTGCTTGGTGTTCATTTGAAAATATTCAAGCCACCAAATATGACGTGGTTATTTAAAATTAAATTTTTTGTGTATCCTGTGACAAAAGTTGGTTTTCTTGTAATGGTTTAAAGTGTTTTTGGTTATGTACACTGCTCTTTACGACCTTGCACAAAATTTGTGGCGTGTGCCCCTTTTGGTTTTTTGCCGCGATCCGTAAACGGAAGCGTTTTCCGTGAAACGGCATTCGCACCATGACGGCGAACCGGGCTCTTGGCCTAAATTATTGGACGAGCGCGGATTTGCGTCATTTATTCCCGATGAATCCCAACTTCGTTCGGGCTTCGAAACCTTCGGTTTGCATTCTATAACATAAAGGGTCGCAAGGTAAACTTTTGTTATAAGTTGTTCGCTTACAATGTCTTATGTGCGGATTTTGTTTTGTACAAAATGGTTCCTGCAAACGAAATGCAACTTTGGGTGCTTCCTATCCGAAAATGCCTCAACGGCACCAGAACAAATGTGTGGGTAACATGCCGGGTTGCTTTTACAATGGTGAGAAAGATTTAAACTGTGGGCTTGCGGGATGGCTTTACGAGAATGGCAACTTACAAAGACACAAGGAAAACAAGCACGGATGGTCAATTAGGAAAGGTTCACTCCGCCAGTGTTAAAGGGCTTTACGAAAAAAAATTATGGAAAAGTATGCGATTTGAAATGGGAAAAGACTACGTAGCCCACTTGGAGCCGTAAAATGATCGTTGTTACGCATGGTTAAAATGGTTGCAGCGAAAACCTTAGGAGTTGTAAAGAACGGGTACGAGGAGGTGAGTTTTTGGGAAAAAGGTTTTTGATTAATAAATGAAAAGTAAACTCCGAAAATCTTTGCGCTTCCGGCGTTTCCCAAAATGGGGAAGAATTGGGGTTTTTAAAAAAAAGGGTTATGTCCTTTGTAATCTGGGTATGTGGGTTTAAGCGAAAATGGAACAAAATCAGGGAATTTAAAATGGGGTCCGGTTGGTCTTTAAAAGGTGCCTTTTGAAAAAATTAGGGCCGTTGAGGTTTGGTTGAATAAAAATTGTGAATTGTTTTAAAATTGGGTTTCAAATTTAAATGTTTTTAAAAAATTTTAAAAGGGGGCCCGAAACAAAATCAAAAAACAAAAATAAAATCAAAACAAAAAACAAAATCAAAATAAAATCAAAATCAAAAAATTAAACAAAACTAAAATTAAAACAAACAAAATAAAATCAAAATCAAAATCAAAATCAAAATCTTAAAATGGGATAGTTGGGGTGATGGAATGTTTGAAAATTAAAGAGATTTGGGTAGGCTTGAGAAAATTCTAAATAATGATACCAAACAAAGTCATTTATTCGGGGTGGAAATTGGTGGGAAGATTTATCTCGCAGATATATGTGTTAAACTTTGCAGGGTGGTCCGATTTCAAATCTGTTTGGATTTGGTTCTACTAAAATTTAGCTAACGGATTTGTTTTTCGCATGCTTAAAAATTTTGCGCTCAAAAGTCCTCAGGAGAAATCTTAAAATTGGGGTGCTCCGGGGTGATGGGTATCTAAAATTTGAGAATTGGGTGCTGAAAAATTCTAATTTTTATACCAAACAAGATAGGTTTATCTCGAAAGATGCAATGGCTGACAAAGAAAACTATTTGGTTCAGATGAAAGATAAAAATGGCTAGTCGAAGAAAACTTTTTGGTTCAGATGTGGGAGGAAATGAGGATGCTCATTTATCTCGAAAGATGAAAAATTTAAGATAGGTTTATCTCGAAAGATGAAAAATGGTTAGTCGAAGAAAACTTTTTGGTCCAGATGTGGGTGCAAATGAGGATGCTGGTGCAAATGAGGCGGTGGGAGCCCCAATTATACTCTACTTTTGTAAAACGACATTTTTGAAAACTCTTTGTCTGGGTGAATTTACTGTTTATGACTGGCTCAAGAAGAGTAAATCTGGTATGATACGTCCCTCACGAAAAGAAGACAAGTACAAATCTAAAGCTGACCTACGAGATTTTTAAAAACGTTACCTAAACTGCCATCTCACTAAGGGCGTTCCAACTCGTCAAAACTTTATTTAGAAACTACCATTTAAAATATGAATCAACTTTATAGTATGTACCAAAATAGATGTGCAGAGGAAGGTAATCTTCATTATTAAGAACAGTTTTAAATGAAATATTTCATTCCTTAAATCTGTCAATATACCCAGTCAAGAAAGATACGTGCGATTTTTGTACACAGTTTGAGGTTGGACAATTAGTTCAAAGATGGAATACACATAGGCATAACAAAGACAAAGCTCGTGACGAGAAACAAAGAGATAAAGACGAAATTAAGACAAACCAAAAGGGTCGTGTTATAACTGTCGACTTACAAACAGTCAAGGTTTGTCCGTATGTCCATGCTAACGCAATTTACTTTAAACTCAAACTTTCATGTCATAACTTTACTGTCTACGATACTACAACGCACCACGCTACGTGTTTTTGATT
>JARFIW010000430.1:0-34490 GCA_036346225.1 Platerodrilus igneus | reverse complement strand
TATCCTGAAACAGAATTTTCTAGTACAACAAACAGGAACTGTCAGTGGGAAACAAAAAAAAATTTAAAAACACTATTTAGCAACACAGCAGTATAAACTAAGATTGTTTGCTGTAGCCTTCGTTCATACATATACTGCAAAAAAATATGAAAAAAAAAAGATTACTTTTCGTAGATTTCCTATGAATGGTTTATATACGCACATAACACGCATTATATACAGTGCACGAATACCACAACAGGGGTGTGACCACCACATACAAAATAAAACGGTGTAAATGGCGCGCTAAACAACTGCAATAGGTACTAAAACAAATTTCCCGCCAACGACGCTATATTCAAATTTAAATATTATAAGTATTCACATATTTTGTCAGTTTTGATCAAATTTCAAACCTATTAAAAATTAATAACTAAACTTTGTTGTCTGAAATAATGTTTAACGTTTTTAGAAACATCATAATGCAATTGCTATACAACATAATGTTGCATTAACCCACAAACAGCAACAAAATTTGTGAGTCCATTACAAGGCTTAAATTTATTCATTATACAAAATTTAAGACAATCAAATTCAGTAATCAATTTATTCAATAGATTTGAAATTTAAGCAAAACTGATTAGGTTGTAGGAACAATCTTAAATAATTGCACATTTTATTGAATTCTTATACAATTAATTTTTTGAGCTCTTTATCATATACAATGCTGATTCTTTACCGGAACATTTTACGAAAATTATTGTATAACTATTGTCATGGAAAATCGGAACATAAGTGGAGCTATTTTTACCAATTCTTTTATGCCAATCAGTTTAATATTTAAAAAATATTATCGTATATTGCATGTACACTCAAGAATATGCAGATCAGGCATTAGGAATTTATTGAAGCATAATACTGGTAATAAAATGGTTGATCAATATAACTGTGAGGCAAGTTTTAACTGTTGTGGAAAAAAATCCATATACATTACATGTATGAAATGTTATGGCATATTTCATAAAAGTTGTAGTATTAGGAATAAGAAACATCATATCGTAAAAAATAATGTAATTGTGTAGTAAATAACACCCGTAATGATGAGGTTAGTACTTTAAAAGAAAAATTATCCCTACTTGAAGACATTATTATTAAGCAGGAAAAGGAAATTGAAGCAAAAGATTCTCAGATTTAAAAAATGGAAACTCGTCTAGAGATGTTGCTATCTGAAGCCACCTTGAACGAAAACTATTTTAGTAAAACAGTGATAGAATATAAAGCAAAGATTTGTAAACTTGAGCAAATTATTCATAACTATAAAAAACAGGCAACTTCAATTACTATTGCCTCTAAAACTGCTTTTACAATAGCCACTCAAACTGTAGATGAAATTCCTAGTGAATCAAATGCAAATACATCTGTCGTTGAAATAGCTGATAACATTAACTCTAGTAAGGATATCACAGATAATACATTTTCTGATGAATGGTTTAAAATTCTATATGGAAATTCTCCAGTTTATACCAGGAAAGTTAATCAAAAATGTCTGATACCTTTAAAGCAAAATTCTATCCAACCCCATAGTCATTCTAACCAGCAAATGTTAGATCAGCAAGTTTCTAAGAAAATATTGTTACTTTCGGATAGCAATGGACGTGAAGTTAGCAAGATAGTTAACAGTATTAATAATACATGGAAGTGTTCGAGTGTTATCAAACCAGGTGCTCCATTAAGGGAAGTTATTAATACCCTACCCAATACGTTAAAAGTCTTTAATAAAAATGATTTTGTTGTAATTTGCGCAGGTGCTAATGATGTGGAATCCAAAATTGATGTAAAGAAGATTTAGATAGTTTGTTAATCAAGTGTATTAAGACGAATGTAATTATTTTAACTATTCCATATAGGTATGATAACAAGAATTTAAATCCTAGAATTTTAAAGATAAATACTTATTTATATAACTATTGTAAAAATAATCCATTCTATTTATTAGACGTAAATTCAGTGTTGGAATGCAAGCACTATGCTACTGATCAATTTCATATTCGTCATCCAGGTAAACTCAGGTTGGCTAAATCACTTTTATCAATTGTTAACTCAATTAATTTGAATCAAAATTTTCAGAAAGTTATAGTAAATTCTCTTCCAATTTGAATTTGAGTAATTATAGTTCCTACTGCATTGGCGGTTAAACTAGACAATGCCTTTGTAAATAAATGTAGTACAGTTAAAGAAAAAATTAAAATTACAGATCCTAATTTAATACAATGTAACACTGATGCTGATACCACCAGTAATAATATTCGTTCAGTAAACTTTATTATACAACAACATGACCCACTTTTATCTCTGTTGCTGTGTAATATCAGATGCTTGCGAAATAAGGAAGATAGCTTGTTTTTATTACTTGACAACTTAAAATTTCCTGCCATTGTTTGTATTACAGAGCATTGGCTTAATATTAATGAATATATCTCGTTACAAGGATATAAATTGACAAATATACATAAAAGGCAAAAGCACCAACATGGTGGTACTGCAATATATTGTAGGGATAATGTCAATTTTGAAGCAATTAATAAATGTAATTATTTACTAAAGGAAATACACTTTGAATTTTCACAAATTTATGTTAGAAGTCTTAAACTATATATTTTATGCATTTACCGCTCCCCTAAAGGTAATACAGATATATTCTTTGAATCATTGGATAAAATGTTACAGATTTTCGTTTGTAAGAATATAATCATTACAGGCGATTTCAACATGAACTTCAACAATATAGTAGATAAAGATATTGTTCGTTTAAAACAATATTTGGATCTTTATCATTTAACTATGCAAATAAATCAAGATACACGAATTACATCTAACTCTAGCACACGTATTGATTATGTTCTAACTAACATCAAATCAAAATTTCTTCTCGATACTGAGGTTCTAAACACAGAACTCTCTGATCACATGTTTGTACATCTTAGATTAAACTTAAAATTAAATAATCAGCAAAACCATTACTATAGGTGTTGCTATAATACTGACAATATAAATTTATTTTCAAGTTTATGTTCTGAAATCAATATCAATTCTGGTAACAGTAATTTAAATCATAAATTTGAATCTTTAATACAAAATGTTACAGATGCCTATAACAAATCATTTCCTGTCACTAGATTTAAGAATAATCAAAAAAATTGGTTGACCAAAGGTATTAGAACGTCAGCTTCGAACAAAAAAGTATTACATATTATTTTTAGACATTTTCCTGATTCCGATTTCTTTAAGAAGTACTATCATAAGTACAAAAAAATTTTTAAAGCTACCATAAAATTAGCAGTCACTATTTTTGTCAAATCGTATATTAAATTCAAAAAATATTCAAAAAACTACGTGGAAAATTATCCATGAGCATATTAGCAATACAGGGTTTTCAAATACTGAAATACGTTTGGACAATTGCTCTGTTAAAACAACTGCTGAAAAACTGAATAACCACTTTGTTACAGTAGCTGAAAACTTAATAAAAGAACTTTCCACACATTCAGTAATTAATAACTCGGTTTCAATGGGCTTTCATACGAGTATTCCAAACAAATTTATGTTTTTTCCTACGGATAATTATGAAGTGTATGCTGTTATTAAATCTTTACGTAATAAATATTCTACCGGTAATGACTACATTCCGGCAAATTTGCTTTCTGCTCTCCCAATAAATATTTTGGGATATCTTGTTAACCTAATTAACGAATCTTTTGAAAGTGGCATTTTTCCATCTTGCCTCAAACATGCCATCATTGTACCATTACACAAGGGAGGAGAATATGTAGTGGATAATTTTAAACCTGTCTCATTATTATCCACATTTTCTAAAATAATTGAAACTAATTAAAAACCGCCTTATACAATTTTCCAACAAATTTAAAATTCTAACTCCACTACAGTTTGGTTTCACTTCAAATAGATCTACAACGCATGCTATGTACAATTTCTTACAGCAGCTATATTCTTCTTTAAATAAAAAAAAAAATACATCTTTAGTTACATCATTTATCGACTTAAGTAAAGCATTTGATTGTGTAAATCATAACCTTTTAATAAATAAAATGGCACATTATGGATTTCGGGGAATCTAGAAGGTAGAACTCAATGTGTAAAACTTGTAGATAATCAAAAAGAAATTTTTTCAACAAATCTATGTTTAAAATTTGGCGTCTCCCAAGGTTTTGTTGTAGGTCCAATTTTATTTTTATTCTATATTAACGACTTAATTTCATGTATAAATTTTGCAAATTGTACATTATACGCGCATGATATTAGTTTAAATTGGAATGTCTCCACTATATATTGTAACTGATACAAAATCATGTAGAGAGTGGTGCAAGGCAAATTACCTCACAATAAATTCTCTTAAATCTTCATTCATAATTTTTAAAACAAACTCTCCATTCACTACACTGAATGAAGTATCAATTAATGAAGTCCGCTCAACCAAATTTCTAGGTTTAACCATAGACCATAAACTAAATTGGACAACTCATATTCAATTACTTACTAGTAAATTAGCATCCACTTGTTTTGCAATTAGAACTTTCGCAACAAATTTCCATTGAATCTTCACTTAAAGTGTATAATGCCCTTTTTAAGTCCCGTATACGATATGGTATTGCATTTTCAAGGAATGCATCAAATGAAAAATTGCCATAATATTCAAATTACAAAAACGAGCTATTCGTAGCATTTGCAATGCAGCACATGTCTCACATTGCAAACCATTATTCCACGAACTTAAAATACTAACTTTATACTTATTATTTATTTATTTATTTATTTAACTACTTTGCTTACAAGAAGCGGCGGTAGAATAAAAAGATATTTATATTATTGTGATATAGCAGAAATAAATTGGGCATTTTTTTGTGGAAAAGGATCAAAAGCTTGTTTGGGAAGATCATTCCATAGCCTGATTTCCAAACCAATGGATGGATTATAGGTAACGCTGTGCCGATATGATGGGTGGTGGATTTTAAAAGGATGGTCATATCTGGAAAGGTAGTTTGCCGGTTTTAGTCTTTTGCCAAGTTCAGACAGAGCAGGCTTGCCTGCTATTGTTTCATACATAACCATAAGAGTACGTTTATTACGCCTACCTGTAAGAGAGTCCCATTTTAACTCGTTGACTAATTCAGTCACACTGATTCGCTGTCGAAATTGCCAGAACACATATCCTGCAGCACGACGCTGAACAAAGTTTAACTTGTTTGTTAAATACTGTAATTGGGGTTCCATATTATAGCACAATATTCTAAAATTGGACGAATTAACGTCAAATATGCTAGGCATACTTGTGATATATATCCACCAAAACCAAGGTCCACTTTAATTAAAAAATCTTTTATATATATGGCACCAACTCTTTATAATAAGCTACCAGCAAGTATTAAATCTCTTGATAGACTTTCTAAATTTAAATCAGCACTATTATCCTTGTTTTGTGAGCGCTGTTATTATAACGTAATGAAGTTTCTTGAAAATAAAATTTAAATAGTTACAATAATTGGCTATGTATCTGATATTTAATTTTAATTAATGACTATCTGCATAAATGTAGCTAATTTTCATATTTTATTTATATTTTAATTTTATTTATACACATTGTTGACTATTTCTAATAATGGTTGTAGAAGTGTGCATTATCATCACATTGATGGGAACAAATAAATCTATCTATCTATGTCATCTTCTTCTTTAGGAACTGGTTAGACACATACCTCCGTTGTTTCATATTCTGAGCTAACCTACATGTTTTCTTGAAATTCACACAGCCCACACCTGTCACTATCTGAGTGCAATAGTCTGATCTAGGTCTACATTTACTTGTTTTTCCTATCTTTGCTTGTAATATATCCTGCACTACTCCCCAATTGCCTTAGAACGCCCTGGTCCTTCTATTTCTCCTATTTTTATCGACCACAAATAACTTTCTTCCCCTACTATTTCTAAAACCTCTTGTTATTAACTTTGTCTGTCCATGCTATCATCATCATACATCTGAAGCACTGTAAGCCAAACGGCTTCTACCTTTTTCCTATCTGATTCTTCTACTGTAAGTTCCTATTTCATAGCCACACAGGACTGTGCTCACACATATGCTTTCAACAATTTTTTCCTTCTTTCTATGTTTGCTGTCTTCGAACATAGCCGCTAATTTTTCTTGTTGGATACAGCTCGGTACTTCTTCTATTGTTTTCTAAATATATACCCTATTTCAGTGGTATGTCAAGGGTGTTAAGCAACCTGCGGCTACCAAGATCCCCCATCCCTTAACCGCTCACCGAATTAATAGTTTTCCAATAAGTCCTTTCGCACAATCAACATTAGTTGAGAATATTGCCAAACCAACATCTGTACTTGCTTATAATAATCATCAGCTTCAAGTACAATTATTTTGTTCATCATTAGGTTTTCCATCTTGGAACTGGTTGAACACGTAACTCCATTTCCCTGAAATTCCCACATCCTATATCTTTGAATATCTGTGTGCAGTAGTATAACCTAGATCTACCTCTATCTCTCTTTTTCCCACTCTGCTTCTAATATATTCCACACTATTCCTTCATGCCTTAGTATGTTGCCTATCATCCTATCTCTTCTTCTTTACGGTTTTCCACATACTTCTTTCTTTCCCTATCATTTCTAGAACTGCTTCGTTCTTAACTTTATCTGTCCATGACATCTTCATCATATGTCTGTAACACCACATTTCAAAGGTTTCTACCTTTTTCCTGTCCGCTTCTCCTACCCTACATGTGATTTTCCAATGCTCCACCCGAAGGTACTACATTGGTCAGGAAGCGAGTTTTTTACCTGTAAAATTTTGAATTTTGCCGAACCCCTGCTGTTACAAGAAAGGTAGAGATCTTTAACGTGCATGACAACACTGACACACGGGACTTGAATTTTATCTCTCATCCGAACGAGGGCATAATTTTGTGAAAAATGCTCGCCTAACATTTTTCAGGCGGACCACCCCCCTCCCTCTCCTGCTGCCCTAGTTTCACAGCTGTACATGCTGTGCTCCACACATATGCTTTAAGCAATCCTTTCCTTGTTTCTATGTTTGTTGTCTTTGGACATAGTAGTTGCTTTTTCTTGTTAAATGCAGCATGACCTTGTGCTAATCTTTGTTTTATATCTTTTGCACTTTTCCCATCTTGCGTTATTTGACTTCCTGGGTAGCAGAAATCTTTAACCTCTTGTAAGTTCTCGTTTCATATCTGTATTCTGACTTTTGACTTATCCCCTCTTACATACCAGTACTTTAGTTTTATTTTTGTTAATTTTCATACCGTTGTTTCTAACTCTTTCTTGCTAGACGCTAATACCGCTATATCATCTGCAAATCTAGGCATATCAATCTTGTGTCCCTGCATGGCAATTTCAAATGTCTTGCTGCATTTGAGAGTATTCTTCAACTCTTGATGTACAAGTTAAAATTAACAGGCATAGGGCACATCCCTGTCTTATTCCTTTCCTAATTTCTGCTCTAATTTTAATCACCGCTGTTTGCTCTTTGTATAAGCTAAATACTACTCGTCTATATCTATAACTCCTTCTTTTTGAGCATTCCGAAATTTTTTTCCCACTTTACATTGTCAAATGCTTTTTTCAGATCTACAAACCAAATATACATGTTTTCTCCTACTTCTATTGTTTTCTCTATTATCACCCTCAAAGCGAAAATGGCTTCTTGCATTCCCCTGTTTCATTTAAACCCAAATTGATATCCCAATAATTCTTCAGCCTGATTTTTTGTCCCTCTGTGTACAATTCTGGTTAATATTTTTGACAGGTGTGCTGTTAAACTTATTGTTAGAAAATTTTCACATCTATTCGCACCTCTCTTTTTTGATATTGTGACTATGGTGTTACGTTTGAAATATTTGGGTATCACGTCCGTCTCATACATATAGCTTATGTTGTGTTTCATGACATGATCTACAAGCAAGTCTGCGGATTAACACTATCAAAAAACTCAAATAAAATGCGAATCCAGTATTATTTATTGAGCAAACATTTATTAAAAGCCTTGAATATTTTACAGCTTACCTTAACGCTTCTAATCAACAGTCTGTGGAACTAAACACAAATATTCTTGTTGAAGTCTGGAACACGAATGCCGCCGCTCAATGAGTGAATCAACGCTACATAGCCTTACTTTTCTGACACATTTAAACAACGATAGCTATTACATTCTAAAATACATTAATATAACAAAGCTTAATATCTAATATAGAAAAATACTGATAAATTTTACCTCATGCTTAATAAAACACTTAACTGCTTACAAATTGGAAAAGATATTCCACTACTGCTTATCCAGCAGCGTTTGGAGTTTCTGCTTGCGCGTTATGTATACCTCACACCTTATTATTTTTCAGGCTCTTTAATGCTAGTTCCAACTCGTCTGTAAGTATAGGCTAATCCAAGTCGTTCTTTTCAATCTCTGATTCCTGTTCTAGTTCTCTTAGTTCCTATCCTGCATATAAATTCCTTATATATTCTTGTCATGTATTCACTTTCTCTATTTTTTTAATAATGATGTCTGCTCCCATGTCCCTTTATTTATGCTATACAGGTTTTTATCACTAAATTTTAATTCTAATTAGTTTGTATGCTTCCTCTGTCTTGCCTAATTCCATCTTAGTTTATAACTCTTTGAACTTTACCTCAATCCATTGTTCTTTAGCTTTCCAGCATTTGCAAATAATTTCCCATTTTATGGCTTTGTATTCCTTTCCTGCTTTGTGTGGTTTGTTTTTGTATTTTCAAATTTTCTTCTATTAGATTCAGGATATCCTCTGTCACCCATGGTTTCATATTTTCCTTTTGTTTATATCCCAGAATATCTCTGGCCACTTTGTCTAAGCTGGAATTAATGATATTCCATTCTGCTGCTACTTCCTTAGATTTGGAATTTTTTCCAATTGCTTTTAACAATTCGTTTGACTTTTCTCAAATCCTTTGTGGGTATCCTTATCTTTTAGTTTCTCAAAGCCAAAGTGTCCTTTTCCATTCCATTTTTATCATTTTTATCTTATCTCAAAATCAAAGAATCTTTTTCCATTCCTTTTTCTTTTCAAATTTTTAAAGTTAAGTAGGGCTTTCTATTTACAATATGATGGTTAGTATCAGTTAGTATCAGCTTCAGAATAGCTTTCTGCAGTCTTTTACTTGGTTGCAAACTGTTGTCTAACAAGAATGTAATATTTTTGATATCTTCTTGTGTCTCCTTGCATCTTCCGTGTGTGTCATCTTCTAGCATGATGTTGAAATAATGTGTTTGTGATGGTTAAATTGTTTTTGTCGCAAAATTCTACTAGCCTATTTCCTTTGTTCTTTCTCGTGCTTAAACAAAATAAACCTACTACCGCTACTTCCCTATCCTCAAATATAACTGCATTAAAATCTCATCTAGTTATTAAATTTTCATGCCCTTTTACGATTCTTAGTATGTCTTCGATTGTATTTTCCTGAATTAAATTTAATTACTTCTTTTATTTAATAAATGGTTAACTTTTTAGTGAATTTATCAGTTACTTAAAATTTACTCGAAGAAATTGTAAAATTATTGTGGTTAGCGATTGTTTATTTTGCACAACAACAACGTACATGACGCTTCAATGTTGTCACACAGCAAGATTAGTAGAACTATATTTATGCCAAGCGACAAATTTAAAAAAATTCCTTACCAGATTGTAGAGATTGACCAGATGAGTAGCAACTGGTATACTCAAGATAATATTTGCCAATTTGCTTAACCTAAATGTGCTTAAATATTTTACAAAATCATATTGAATAATAGGGCAAGCAATGTAAATAACTGTATAACTACTACATCTATATAAAAGTAACAGTTAGAAGTGAAAAATGAGTACTAAATGAAATATTAAATGTTCATCAGCATAAAATATTTCTGTACCTAGCTGTTTAGATTTATCAGTTTCCGCTAATTGGAAAATCTGACAAACTAGGTTTGAACAGCTCCATATCGCATTAGGCCTTAACAAAGTTACTGGCGAAAAACAGATGAACACTAATCTATCTAACAAGAGAGTGAGCAGACGAAATTTTTCTAACAATTAAACTAACAGATGACGAAGTCAAGTCATATGATACTGTACTAAATAAGTTTGAGAAGTATTTTGTACCAAGAACAAACGTAGTTTACGAATGAGCGCAATTCAATTTAAGGTGTCAAAATGTTGACGTAAGTACAAGTGAATTTATTATGACGTTATTTAATCTATCAACTAAATGTAAGTATGGTGAACTAAAGGATGAATTGATATGTGATAGGATTGTGCTTGGGTTTTCTGATCGGGCCTTGTCTGAATGTATGCAGCTCATAGATTAGCAACTAACACTAGAAAAAAGAATAAATTGGTAAAAGATTTCGAAGACATCGAACAACAACAGGATAAGCAAAAAAACGCTGCACTACAACATAAGCAAAACTAGTAAACCTTTTCGTACAGTAGCTAAATGGTGTTACTACCGTGTGGGTCCTTCCGCGAGAAAAAAATTCCCAACAAAGAACACTATATGTTATGCATACAAAAATACAGGACGCTATTTGAAATTGTGTAAATTTAAGAAAATAATAACTGAAGTTAAAGTTACTGATGAATATAAACTAATGGTTTGGTCATTGGTAGTATCTCTTCGAGATACAACAGTCCTTGACTGGTATGTAACCTTGGATGTAGACAAGGTACCCGTTAAATTTAAAATTGATTCATGTTGATGCATTGTAAGCTAGCAATTTATCTGAAAGCTTAACATTGTCAAACAATTATTTGTCAGACCCTGATAGAACTAAACAGGACCTGTGTGGTACTGTCCAGTTAGGTTATAATGACAAAGTATTCAAGACTGTATACTATGTGCGAAAACTAATTAATTTTTTGCTTGGAAAGGATGCTATTACCAAACTCGGTATACTTGAACGTATGGATAACAAAGAGAATACTCCTACGACTAATATTAGTTTAGACTGCGTAAAAACCAAATACAAAAAGTTGTTCAAGGGTATGCGTAAGCAATCTGAGCAGTGTTCACTTAAACTAAAACTTAATGCTGAACGCTTTGCAGTAACAGCACAATGTAGAGTTCCAATAATCTACTTTCGAAACTAAAAGACCATTTATACAAATTAACGGGGGCGAAAATTATTTCCTCAGTTGAAGAAAAAACAACAAAGTGGTGCTCACCAATGGTGGTGGCTTTTAAAAAGGATGAAAGCTTAAGAATGTGTTGACTTGCATCTTTTAGACAATACCGTAATGCAAGAATATCATTCAATCCCGGATGTCTACTATACTTTAAATTCAGTTCAAGATGCTCGTTTATTCTCTACATTAGATGCTAAATCGGGTTTTCATCAAATTATTTTAGATGAACAAACTTGCATGCTTATGACATTTATAACACATTTCGGTATTTGGTATTACAGGCGCCCTGCATTTTACCTGCACCTGCACATTACCTCTCATCCAAACAAGAGCATATTTTTGTGAAAAATGCTCGCCTAACATTTTTCAAGCGGTCCGTGTCAGGAATCAAATTGAGAACCTTGGAATCAGCAGTCATACGTGAACCTGTCTGTTCCATGGAGATGCCCTTGTTACGAGCATCACTGAACATTTCCAAAAGAAAATTCAACGAATACTAGATGGATGTTTAGGTGAGGATTATCGTTTGGACAATATTTTAATATATGAAGCAACACAAGTGTAGCATAATGAACAACTAGGCAACGTCTAGAAGATAGTGGACTAACACTTAACTAGGACAAAACTATAATAGGTGTACTGATAAAATTAAAGCTATAGTCAATATGTCACCTCCTACTAATAGGACAGACTTACAAAGTGTCTTAGGAACTGTAAATTTTTTAACTAAATCTATCCCAGTCTGCTGAACAACTTGAGCATTATATTTGTTACTTAAGAAGGATAAAATATTTACTTGGGCAGCTAACCAAGAAAAAGTGTTTGAAGGTATTAAAAAGTCTTTGACAAATGCACCGGTTCTTACTAGTTTTAATTCCAATCAAGAAACTATTGTGTTTTCTGATGCATTTGCATTTGAAATGGGAAGTGTACTGTTGCAAGAAGACACTCAAGGAGTTAAGCACCTGGTTTGTATTCAGAACCCTAATATTTACCGATATTTACAGAAAAACGATACATGCAAATAGAAAAAGAAACACTAGCTATATGTTGGGTTTGCAGAAAACTAAAAGACTGGTAGGGTCAACTTTCGTGGTTGAAGCAGATCATAAACCACTAATTCCCATTCTTCGAACAAAATTTATAAATGATATCACCAATCAAAGATTTTATACACGTCAGATAACATCCAGTATGTTTCTAGGAAAAAGTTGTTTGCAGCTTACACTTTGCCACAGAAGCCAATTTCTGCCAATACTTCTGATGTATCCGAGATTGGAATAAAATGCATTAAAAGTTAAGAGGAACTTTTGTGTGTACGAGCATATGTTAGAGAATCTTAGCTTGAACAAAACATATCCTGATCATTTAAAGAAAAACGACGAGTTCACTATAGTTAAATTTGGTTATGTTTAATCGAATTGTTATTCCACTAATGTTGAACCTATATACCATCTTGTACACACATAAGACATTCGGCATAACAAAATGCAGTAAAAGGGCAAAGCAAGTGGTTTGGTTGCCTGATTTATTAACAGATGTTCTACACATGATAGAAAAGTGTGAAATATGTGCTAAATATCAAGTGCATCAATGGACATTTTTAAAGTAGAGAACAAAAGTTACTTGGTTGTTGTGGATAGATATTCACGTTATCCTGAAGTAGAATTTTTGAAGAATCTTACGATGTCTACGGTTTTGGAAAATTTGCAAGTATTATCACTAGACATGAGGTGCTATCAGAAATATATACAGATAATGGTCCTGAATTTTGTTCATTTAAAGAAACTACTGTATTTAGTAACTTTGCAAGAAAATAAAGCTTTAGGCTAATAACTAGGAGTCTAATGGTTTGACATAAGCTGCAATTAAATTAGTAAGAACCTAATTAAAAAAGAAAAGGAAATTAGGTTTACTAACATATCGCAATTATGAAAGATTCTGCCCGTTTTGCCGAAAGCTCCCAACGTTTAAATTCCAGCATCTAACTATACAATTTCGTCAAGATAGACATTGAAGTCATATTTCACGAAAATATAATAAAACTAGAGGAATTCATCCTGCCAGTAATCTCACTAATGGGCAGCAAGTTTGCTTAACCAACCGCAAAAAAGAAGGTACCTTATTATGCCATGCTCAAGAACCACAATGTTATATCGTAAAGTTGGTGATAATGAATTACGCCAGAATAGGTTTTCACTATTAGGTCTACCTTCTTCAAAATCTGATGATCCAATTTGTGAAACAAATGGCAATCACAAGTCTTCTGGTGAAGTAACATTGAGAAAACTAAATTCTCCATAGAAAGTTGCGGAACGTGCATCTAGCTCAACAGGAGCAGATCAGAGTGAAAATGGGTAGTGGACGCATTGTGCATAAACCCCAAAGACTAAATTTATGATTGCTACCTTTGCTTTACCTAAAAAAAAGGACATGAGGGTTGGGCGAGGATATTGTACTATGGATTGCATGTAGTTAACTAGAGAGAGTGATAAAAATAAAAACAGGAAAATAGTAAGTCAAAATTTTCTGTTCTTTCGATATATATTTGTATGTGTTCAAATAAAACTATTACAACAGTAGGCATATCAAATTGTGCATGATCAACAAGTATTTATTTTATTAATCACTTACAGATGCACATGAATGAAATAAAAGATTGAATTTTATTACTTGGAGAGCATTCCTCCCACAGAAAAATAGTTGCGACTGTCAATAACCTACAGTAATTGAACCATCCAAAAACAACTTCAGGGAATGCAATATTTTTACCCTATGTGTAAAGAAGGCTTCGCAATGCATAGAATATTGTTTTCTAGCAAATCATAATAAAAATTGCTCTTGTTTAATATGATTTTCTATATTCTGGTATTCTTATACGAAATAATACATATAAATACTCCCTGTATGTTTGTTGTGGTTTGTTTAGTATTCTTCTAAATCTTCTTTGGGGGACCTAGGTCATGGATCGAAACGTTAATAAAGATAATTTTAAAAACTATGAGTGGTTTAATCCCCAAAGAAGATTTAGAATAATACATATATCCTCGTTACAACATTTTAGTTAACAATGAACCTTTACAATTGCCATTTCACATAATTCGTATACATTTACCACCTATTAACTCATGGTGGACACCAAAAAAAGTACACTGCAAAAACGACATAACATATGCTAATAAACTGTCGACCGAGAGGTACTCGCGCTTGGCAGTCAACGTGTTAAATAAATTATAAACATCCAAAAAAAATCTTTATTTATAAAAATTAAAATTACAAATCTCTTCTTACAAGCCATGTATTTTTACTATGCAATTCAAAGACCTGAAAGTTGTGGTTGTAGTTTAAGTCCCTAGAATATTGACCGTTGCGCTAAAATGCAAATAAATATAATTACATTGGAAAAGAAGGTTTTAAATTAGGTGAACTTTTATCAAATATAACATTATAGAACTGTCTGCGACCATCAATGTGCATCATCGCTTCATGATATGTACAAGGAAACACTTCTTTTACTATTTCTGGTACTTCATATGTAAAATGAAATGAGTTTGTAGTAGAACTTTGTCCAGTTGAAGAATCCCACATTTCTGCATAGACAGTAACTTGAAAAAATTGCTTGTATGTGTAAACAATTGCTGCATTCATTCGTATTAACGAACCAACTTCGACAGGGCGATTAAATGTGATATTGCTAATAGTTCTAATTATTGGTCGATATTTGCTGAATAAATAACCTAATCCCCAGCTTAATTCTAAGGCATGCCTCATCAAATAGCCACCAAAGACTTTGTAATGTATGTTTCTATCTTCAGGATGTGAAAAAATTAAATTTGATAAAGTATTTTCATTCATCCAGGCACAATTTTGCGGTAAATTTCGTTTTTTTAGACTAATTTCATCAAAATCAACTGTACGTAAAAATAATTCATGAATAAGTTTTTGTTCTTCTTCATTTGGAATAACCTTTGTTAGATGTAAGCATTGATTTAATTTTCGTTTTCTTCTTCTTTCAATTCCACTTGCAATAATGTTCTTCTCTTCATCGTTGCTTGCTTCTAGAGCATTAACGATAGCTGACTTTTTACATAACGAATCACGTGCAGCAATTAAAAACAAGCCCTTTGTTATGTTTTGCCATGTACCATGAGAATTTTGTTCCAACCAAACTGTTACTTCCATTGAAGATCGCCCTACCCAACTTACATGACCAGACAATTTTATATCTTCATTTGCCTACTAAACAAAAAATTGATAAATAATGTGGAAATAAATTTCTTTTCTTTAATGAATGAGTGAAAATAAAGAACCCACTTCTGAATTGAGAGTATTTGTACTTGTGAAGTAAATTCCAGGGGTATTTTTCTAGTAGGTTTGAACTCTTCCGTGTTTGCATAATGCTGTAAGGGATCACTGATATGAAATTTTTTTTAAAAAAGACATATTTATGAAAGATATTACTGTTCTAAATGAACCTGCATCTCGAAGAAGTTCTAGAAATGACTTGCGTGTTTCGGTGAGCTAAAGAGCCGAACTATATATTAAACCAAAGTAGCGAGATCTTTAGTGAAGATCCAAACTAAGACAGGTTCCTAAAATAGGGCAGAAGCCGTTTCGGTATTTAGAAGGGTAGTCACTATATGAGGTCGGTATGACATTGAAAGACACAATATTGCAATGTGGAAGACCACAGGAAACCACCACATTACCTCCCAAGTACACAGCGTACCAAAAATAATGGCATCCTCTGGGGTAAAAGATTTCAGAATTAAAATGATCCGCCGATCGGCGAGCTCAATAAGAAAAACATAAGAACCGTGTGATGTGTCGCGTTACACTAACAATAAATTAGATGTGAAAGAAATAAAATTTAAGTTTGAAGGGACAAAAAATGCGGATGCGCTTTGTATAAAACATTTCGTAAATAAAATATTGGGAAAATTTCTGATACAAGGAAGTAGAAACAAAATGGAATAACATTAAATCCAGCTTAAACATGGCGGCCAGAGATATTCTGGGGTATAAACAAAAAGAAAATAGGAAACCATGGGTTGAGACAGGATATTCTGAATTTAATAGAGAAAATGGTGAAAGTTATAAAACAGACCAGACAAAACAGAAAAACAGATACAAAGCCA
Organism: Platerodrilus igneus; assembly: GCA_036346225.1. Lineage (NCBI taxonomy): Eukaryota > Metazoa > Arthropoda > Insecta > Coleoptera > Lycidae > Platerodrilus > Platerodrilus igneus. Next base: position 18,139 of record JARFIW010000430.1, on the reverse strand, counting down.
TAAAATGGGAAATAATTTGCAAATGCAGGGAAACTAAAGAACATTGGATTGAGGAAAATTGCAGAGGTACAAACTAAGATGGAAATATGAAAGACAGACGAAGCATACAAACTAATTAGAATGAATTTTAGACATATTAAGCCGTATTACACAAATATAAGGGGCACGAAAAGAGGCACCATTGATTTTAAGCTGGTATATCAAAGAAGCAATGAATACTGTCAAATGCAGAAAGACATTTGGAGTCATCATGCAAGGATAAAACGATTAATATACTCAGATTCGCAGACAATATAGCGGTATTAGCATCTAACAGAGAAGAATTGGAAGCAGCTCTTAATGAAATGGAAGCAGTAATAACAGAGTTTCGGTATGAAGATCAACAAAAATAAAACAGAATGTAATGGAGAATTTGTATGTATTTGGTGAAATAGAAGCCCTAATGCATTGATAAATAATCAACATATAATCAAGTTCCTTATAAAACGTTTAGTCATCTGTCGCAATCTATCTTTTAAAAAAAGACTCATTTTTTCACTTTCCATTTTTGTTTTTATTCATTGAAAGCTATGTGTGTAGCACAGCATTGTGTGGCTATAAAATAGGAACCAACGGTAGAAAAAGCAGACAGGAAAAAGGTAAAAGCCTTTTGGAATGTGGTCTTCATATGTATGATAATGATAGCATGGGACAGACAAAGTTAATAACAAAGAGGTTTTAGAAATAGTAGAGGAAGATAGGTATCTGTGGAAAACAAAAAATAGCAGAAATAGAAGGACAGGACACTTTCTAAGGCAATTGGGGAATAGTGTGGGATATATTACAAGCAGATATAGGATAAAAAAGAGGTAAATGAGGCCTAGATCAGACTATTGCATGCAGATAGTGAAATATGTGGGCTGTGGGAATTTCAAGGAAACATATGTTAACTCAGAATATGAAATAACATAGGTACGTGTCTAACCAGTTTCAGCACTGAAGACCTAATGATGACTAATAAAGAAAGTAACCTAAGCGAGTATCAGAGTATTGCATTAAATGTGAAATACACATCCACATATGAGTATGATACCTACAGCTCATTGTCTTTCATTAATTTCAAATTGAAAAATGTATTGAACCCTTGTTGTGTAAACCATGGGGCTTACTCCATTGAAATATCTACACTTAATTGAATGTAGTGGATTCTGTGGGTGTGATTTTGAAGTCACTTGTAGCTACTCACGGTTATTTGCTATTCTTAATTTGGTTTTGTGACTAGGCCAAATGTAGATTGCTAATGAAATATGACACTTTTGGCCCTGAAGAGTGCTCCAAAGACTACATCAATGAATATACTTGAAACACCTCATTGCAAGTACTGTCCATTGTTTGTACTTAAACCTGTTGATTATTATAAGCAACTACAGGTGTTGGGTTTATTGTGCAAAAGGATTTATTAGAAAACAGTTAATTCAGCAAATGTCTAAGTGTTCGCGATCTTGGTAGCCACAGGTTGCCAAACTTCCTTCACATACCACTAAATATCAGTGAAACAGAGTATATATTTAGAAAACAATCGAAGAGGAACCAAGCTGTATTTAGGCTCTAGGAATTTCAGGGAAAGGTGTAGGTTAGCCCAGAATAGGAAACAATGAAGAGATGCATATAACCAGTTCCAGGACTGAAGACCTAATGATGCGACATCTAAACAAGTAATAATCAACAGGTTAAGGGCTCAGACAGCTTTGAATTGTGCTAGTAATAAAGGTAGATCTAATCGCGAATGGAGATCGAAAAGTTAAAAATCGATCATTTGAAAAGTCCTGAAAATTAGATTCAATGGAAACAGACTATGATTTTGGTTCTCAAGTGCAAAGAAGTTGAGGATACGATCGACAAATCATACAAGAAAAGTATCCCAACTTTGAGTTTGGTTAAAAACGATCAAGTGGAGTTTGACAAGTTGTTGAGGAATTATAAAAAGAAGCAACAACATGGCTCAGGTTGGGTTCTGTACTCACATAGATACTTCAATATATTCTTTAATTTCTGGCCTCAGATCAGCATTTGAAATTTGGGAAAAATTATTATCTATATTTGAACAGAGAAGTGGTCAATGTTTAGATATGAAATGCATTGATCTGTTCGGCAATAAAATGAATCCAAAGTATAACATAGTAGACATCTATTGTGATATCGAAGAAGGTATGACAACTAAACAAATGATTCGAACAATTTCTATCAATGGTATTTTTAACACTTTGTCATCTGCATATTTTGTATTACTGGACTCGTTAGTACTTGCAAAGGATCCAAAGAGGCATCACTTAAAACTAAGAAATGTGATGACCCATCATCGAAGGTGTATTTTCAAATCAGAAACAGAAATCACACCTGGAGGTTCATCTAGCACTGTAAGCTCTAGCAAAAATCAGAAATCGTCAAAAGGACTATTTTGCAACAAGTTGTCCTACTGAAGAAAATCTAAAGGAAGTTCAAGAATTAATTAATCAGAAAAAAAGGTTAATCAAATTAAGCATCTACGAATAATTTAAGTTCAAAATTTAAAAATGCTATGATACGTAAATGTGTTCTGAAAGAAACAGCTTATATTTGTGAAGTTGAAAATCAATAGTCTGGATTCAAGTCTGAAGATTGGCTTGTTAGAGTCTAATACTTCGTGTCATGTATGTCATGGTTTCAATCACTTAGGCTGCTCTCAGTAAAATGTTCAGTTAGAGTAGGAAATTCTAATTGTATACAAGCCACTGCAGAAGGAGATATTAACGTTCACACGCACATCAAAGGTCAATGAATTTAAAAACGTTTTACAATGTGTGGTACATTCCAGAATTGTCATAATCTGATATCAGTTAGTGCTCTTCCCAAAGGTAGTTCAACATGTATTCAAGAAGGCAACCAATGTCCTGTTTACCGTTATGGTCGTATTCATGCATATGGCAGTTGTGACGGGTCTTTACAAGATACATCTACAAGTAGTTTAATCTACGAATCAGTGTAAAGTTAATCTTAGTGATTGTAATCAACTTCAAATCTGGGATGAATGCCTCAGCTATCAAAGCAAGAAACATGTGAAGAAATCCTTAATCTTGAAGGCATCAATATAGATGAAGATGTTTCGTGAAAATTGTATATTTGGTAAGCAGCATCGCAAAACACACATCGAAATCGGTTCATACTACCAAGGCTAGCGAAATAATAGATACTGATGTATGTGGTTTGTTAGAACCATTAGTTTCGAATAAACATTATTATGTTATCAGGCCACGTCATTCAAACAATAATGTCTGATCATAGTACTAAATATAATCTTGCAAACACGTTCCAAAGCAGTTTCGTAATAAACTTGACACAAAGAGTTAAAAAGAATTTCTCCTAATTTATGAAGGCGAAAAAGATGTTTATCGAGTTATGGTCAATGGTAAACTGAAAATCAGCAAAGCCGTGATGTTTTAAATGGAGACTACAGCAAAGTCATTCTCTCTAGTCAATCTTGAAAACTTGGTAAATGACTCAGATGCTGATAATCAATCAAATCACGATGATGAAATCAAAAGTGGCCAAAAATCCAATCAGGCAGGAGATTTTGAAATTCCAATCAATCCAAATATCACAGTTTTTCAAAACCGTGACAAAATCTAAAAACCAAATCTTTAAATACCCTATTCATGTTAAATATGGAATGATGTCATAATTCAAATAAATGCTGCGTTGTCATGGTTAAGTTATTTTATGTGTATTTCCTGATCAAAGTAACCATTTCTTGTGCGTGCGAATCCAAATGTTTAGGCATTTTAAATGTTAAATACTCGAAACTTGCAATGCATGAAGTGTTTTAGTTCCGAAAAGAACTGTTTTATTTAGCAAACATAAAGCACAAACGATTTACTACAGAACTAAACAATGACAATAAAATGAGAAATGTCAAAGTAATAGAAGTAAAAATGTTGCAACACCGAAGAGAACTGCCAACTGCTACACGCTAAATCCTAATATCATTAAACCTACGTTCATAGTTACGTTCACATTCTACAATCTCTAGCACTTTATTACTGTTTATGACGTCATCCCATAATTATCTTGAACAGGGTATATAGACATCAATCACTGTGAAACACATGGGGTATTGGTTGCAGCAGCTAAACCATATGATTATGTTAAAGCAATTAAAACAGCAGAAGCACCGCAGTGGAGATGTGCAATGTCTGAAGCAATAAAATTGCTATAAAAGTCAAACTAGGAAGTTAGTTGATTTTCTAGCAGATGTCATGCCAATCAATAATCGATGGGTTTTAAGAGTCAGGATAAACACACATAGCTCAGTCAATTGTTTAAAAGTCCATTTGGTTGGTAAGGGCTATTCACAAACTGTTGACTATCATGAAACCTTTAATCCTACCGCTAGTCTTGACACTGTCAAATCTTTAGTCAACAGTATCTGAACGTTTAAGTTTATATCAGTTCGATGTTACGACTGCATTTCTTTATGGTATACTAGAACAAATCATTATAGAACAACCCAAACAGTACTGAGACAATACAGATCGAGTCAGTAAGCTAAATAAAAGTTTGTATGGTCTCAAACAAGCTTCCGCTGTTGGAATATAAAGTTCACAGATGTAATTTAGAAGTATCGTCTCAAACAAAGCAAATCTGATTCATGCTTATTTGCTGGTAAATACAATGGTCATAGAATCTTAGTTGTAGTTTACGTCTTCACACAAGTTTGCCAATATGTTTCTACCAGAACTCAATTATAACTTCAAAACTACGTCAGGAGTGGCTTCTAGCTACATTGGTCTTAGTTTCAAGTATGGCTACGATAAGTCTACCACCATTAATCAGCGTGGTTACATAGATATCCAAATTGCCAAATTTAGATCGCAAAATCTGAAATCATCAAGCACGCCAAAACTTTGGATTTTGATCTAAAATCTGAAGAGAAAATTGGCATTACTTATCTTGAAGTACGAGGTACTCTTATGTATTTGGCATTATCAACTCATCCAGATATGGCCTATGCAACCACATATTGATCCAACTTTATCGAGCATCCAACTGACACAAATTGGACAAATATCAAAAGAATTGTGCGCTCTCTAATTGGTACCATTGATATGGTAATAATCTATCAGTTTGGAAATCATCAACATGAATCAAGTTTTGTTGGTTATAGTGATGCTGACTTTGCTTCAAGTCTAAATTTTCATTTGACTAGTGATGTTTTATTTAAATATGCAGGTGCTGCTATATCGTGAATGAGTAAGAAACAATTTTCGACAGCACAATCAACTATGGAGGTTGAATTGATTGCATGCAGTGAGGCAACAAGACATACTATTTGGCGTCATCAATTTTTTACGAGTTGACTGATAAGATGATATTCCAATGATCAAAATCGACAATCAAAGTACAATTAAAGTCATCAAAAATCATCGTTGTACAAAGCTCATGAGTTGCATAATTTATTCGTTCGCAAAGTTATTCACAATGATCAGACAGCAGATGTACTCACAATGTCTTTTGAACGTTTGTGTCTTGACTATTTGCATCAGCTGTCAGGTCTTTACATAAGTAAGTGGAGACATTGAATGTTTTGTCCATTAATTTCAAAGTGTATTTTTGTAAGGGTAAATTTGAATTCTCTAAAATAGGTTTCAAGGGAGTGTTGAAATAGAAGCACTAAAGCATTCATAAGTAATCCACATATAATGAAGTTTGTTAAAAATAAAAAAGTTTAATTAGTCTGTCACAATCTGTCTTTTAAAATAAAAAACTTTTACTTTTCACTTATCATTTTTGATTTTATTTATTGCCTTTCATATAAAATTACGCTGCAACATCCAAACAAGCAACAACCAACAAAGATATGTGGAATTATTAGGCAGGGACAAACGGTTGATATGCTCGGATTTCCAGACGATATAGTGGTATTAGTATCTAACAAGGAAGAGTTAGAAGCAGCTCTTAATGAAATGGAAACAGCACTAATAGAGAGATATGATAAGAAAATCAACAAAATGAAACTAAAGTACTATATAAAGGAGGAAAATTCAAAAACCTTATTACAAATACCAAACGATAACTTACAAGGGGTTAAGGATTTCTGCTACTTATGAAGTTTAATAATAGCAGATGGAAAAAGTGCAAAAGATATAAAATAAAGATTAGCACAAGGTCATGCAGCATTTAACAAGGTAAAGTAACGACTATGTTCGCAGACAAAAAGCATGGCAACAAGAAAAAGATTGCTGAAACAATATGCGTGGAGTACATATACACGGCTGTGAAACGTGGTCAGTAGGAGAAGCGGACAGGAAAAAGATAGAAGCCTTTGAGAGAATAGATCAGAATATATTAGAAGCAGAGAAAGAAAAATGGAGGTACAGGTAGACCTAGATTAGACTATTGCACACAGATAATGAAAAATGTAGGCTGTGGGAATTTCAATGAAACGTGTAGGTTAACTCAGAAGAAGAAACAATGCAGGTACGTGACCAGTCAGTTCCAGGACTGAAAACCTAATGATGATCGTATAAACAATATGTCGCATTGTAGCTTGCAAAATAGAAAAATTATAAATCAAACTGGCTAATGCCCTTCAAGAGTTTACTCTAAGTAAAAAAGACATCTCTATGTTCAACTTGTTCCTAATAAGATATCCACCTACGATCGATTTCCCCAGACGTTAGGTACCTATGCTGAAATGTTATTGGCTTCTGTAAATATACGAAATCTCACGAGTGCACTCATGATGGAGTACATTAACCTTAGGCACATCATACATAATTGTTAGCGAAGTATTTATTTTTCTGACATTGCAAATAGTTTTCATTTGTAAAATGCTTAATTTGCTCTGCCAACCATGGGAGCTGCCGCGGGAGTAACGATTGAATCACATGTAATAGTAACACTTCTATAACCAATCCTAAAGGGAATCGTCTAGTTTCTTTCATTCAAAAGTAAAATAAGTTTAAAAACAACACATGTCTACCTTTGGTATAAAATCCATAAAACCCATTTTATCTACAAGGGCAGTTACAAGCGTATATGGAGATTGTTCATCTTTTGGTTGTGTAGTGATCAGTAAGTGCTTTTGTGCAACATACACTGAAAAAAAAAATATGTACAGTGAATTTGGTGTTTGCTTTGTGCTACTCCGCTGTAATCAATAATGCTGCAATAACAGAATGCTAAATGAAACCACTATTAGTACTCTTCATTTTAAAACTGTGACCCTAAATATTTAGAATATTCAAAAAATTTTGAACTTTCTTAAAACACAGTTTTAGTTTTGACAGGGGATTCTTTTGACATATAAACGATGATGACCGATTTGCCCAATTAGCACTACCATCCTTCAAAATTAATATCTTAAATGGAACAACCCAACCCCACTTTCAATACATCATTTTAAAGCTGGTTCCATAGAGATTACTACAATTTTTAAAATTGGTTTAGATTTATCACTAAATTGGAATACTAACTTTATCACTTTTTAGTAATCTAGCAACCTATGAAAACAACCAAAATGACAGAATTAATTAATTATAAGATAAATAATATTTTTTGTACAGCCGATGTGTAGAAAATGCGTGTTTCCGATCATTTTTCAACTAGAAAAGTACGTTGTTGTCGAGCTAGATCAGTAAAGTGACATAATAGATCGAAAAAGGGACACAAGAGCTCAGAAAAACGATTACCATGAGAATGTAGATACAATTTCACTTCTTATGACATAAACGCAGCTACTTGTTGGTCGGAAAGCACATACAAGGCACGCCAAAATTGAAAATAGTTTTGAAAAACACTTAATTACATTAGACAAAGAAAGTATTAGAGAAAGGATATGCAAATGGTGAATGCAAATACTCGTCAACAAAAGTTAGCAATAGTAGTTGGAAGAAATCCCTTAAAATCAACGTTTAGTCTCTCGAAAGCTAAAGTAGCCTTAATTATGTGTCCATCATCAGCAAACGCTGTGAAACTAGTTTTTGTCGGTTACGAGAACAAACGCAAAATGTAACATTATTTTGTTCTTTAATCATCCGTATCAATTATATTTAGGTTTAACAATTTAAAGTTAAAACATATATATATATATATATATATATATATATATATATATATATATATTCAGTTTCCTGCTAAACACCACCGCTCTGTGTCTTTAAATAACCTCAACTTTAAATTTTAAATATGCCTCTTTTTATATGCCTCGACTAGCGCAGTTTAATCCACACAGAGTACACGACAATACAATAACAAAAAAAGTTTAACCCCCTTTTTACTCTAGCTTCTTTCTACTTGAATGATATAAACGAAACAAACCAAAATTTGTATAATGACCAAGAATATATACACTTTACAGTTTGATAACTTTGATAACTTGATTTGCTATTCATAAATTAACCCCTGAATCAAAATAATAATATCAATCTGATTATGTCCAAATTATAACTCGCTTAAAACCAGCAAAAATAACACTGTATACTACTGGAAGTACCTTTTAAATGTTCAAACAACCTTTCTCTCTACGTAAATTTTTAAAAGATTTTTGGTGACCCTTTACAAATTAAATACTTCAATATATGCAAAAATGTAAATGTTAAAAATTGAAATAAGGCCTTATGCTAATAAAGAATATTCTTATTTCTGACCTACGTTTTCCTAGCTTGTTTCCAATTCTTAGAACTGCCTCTGCATGTGATTGACCAGCACCCTGGATTATTTCCACTTAAGCTCTCTTGTTTATTGCATAGTACAGCTCCAGTCTAACCCTTAGTTGATTAATTTCTTCCTTCAATGCGCACATGTTTATGTAGACCAATATTTAGATGGTTGTTTATACTGCTTAATTGTATATCTTTGCTAGAGCAATTATTTAAATCCGTTTCTTAGAGTAGTTATTTAAATTAGTTCAATATAGTAGTTAATTAGAGTCGTTCACCAGAGTGATTACTTAGATTTACTTAGAGCCACTTTTCAAAGTTAATGGAAACTTCTATCGTATATCGACACTGTAATTGTTCTTAAATTTTTCTATCACTAAATAATTATTTAATTTTACTATTTTCACTCCACGTGATATTCGGCTTTGAACTGTTATACATTGTGCCTTGGTCAAGAAAGACTGCCTGTTTACCAAGTCCGCGTTCTATATAAAGGCTCCTCCTTCACCTGTACCATTGGTTTTCCTAGCATAGTTTGTTAATTGAGGCGTTGTACTTTGCCTTTATCTTGCAGCCTTCGGATTTTCTATAAAGTTACCATCAAAACCTGTGTCAAAGTGATGCATTTCCTCAAGTAGGAATCTAATTTGTAAAGTGTATTCCTTTGAATATCAAACTTTGAACTTTCTTCAAGTCAAGCCCGCTTGTTTATATTTGCATTTATTCAAATTTTCCCGTTTAATTTATCACAAAACAAAACGTCTGTTTTGTTGTTAAGTACTCAAAATCTGTTGGATTTTATATAAATTTACGATGTACAGATCACATAGTCAAATTTCTATGATGACGATTGAATGTGTTAATTTATTTCATGCGTTAATGTTTTGCATGGAATTCTTTTATAGCTAGTATGCCAGGTTATTTCCTTTCAATAATTGCGTATTTATTTCAATAAAACTCGTTGCGTTTAAAATGTTATTCCAGCGTATTTATTTTCAATTTTATGCTCGTATATTTAAGTTAAATGCATTATATGACGTACAAGTTATTTATCTTACTAAATATGATTTGATTTTTGAAGAATGAGTTTTCTTTCATTAATTAAAGTTAGTTGTGATTTATACACAGTGTGCTCAATATTAGCTTTTTGCATAAGATATATATATATATATATATATATATATATATATTTTAGTGAGTTGTTTAATATTTTTGGGTATATAGTCCAAAATGATTAAAATAGATGATTAATTTGAAATAGGTTTATTTCAAATTAATCATCTATTTAATAATTTTGACTATATAAAAAAATAAACAACCATTACTAAATATCACCAAGCAGTCCATTAATTTTTGAACAAATATATATATATATATATATATATATATATATATAAAGTAAAAAGAATTAATAGCAAGTGACTCAAATTCAGCTACGAGGGCATCCTGTAGACGCGTTTCGCCCTAATTGAGGCTCATCAGGGCAGGAGTAGCAATGTTGTAATATTTAATACAGCCACCTTATGAGAAGTACAGCATCACCTAGCTCACAATTTGTATCTTCGTGTCGTTTTACCTGATATCGCAGGTTATACCAACAGTCGGCGTGAAGGAGATGTGGCTCAACTGCCTTTTTCCATATCCAAAAGTTATAATTTAATAGAAAAGTAGGTGTAATGAGTCTTAAATTAATACAAAGTAAAAAGGAATTATTGGCAAGTGACTCAAATTCAGCCATGAGGGCATCCTGTCGATGCATTTCGCCCTAATTGGGGCTCATCAGGACAGGAGTAGCAATGTTGTAATATTTAATACAGACACCTTATGGGAAGTACTTCGTGTCGTTTTACCTGACATCGCAGATTTTAGCAACAGCCGACACGGAGGAGATCCAGCTCAACTGCCTTTTTCCATAGCCAGAAGTTGTAATTTAAAAGAAAAGTAAGTTTAGTGAGTCTTAAATTAATATAAAGTAAAAAAGAATTAATGGTAAGCGACTCAAATTCGGCCATGAGGGCATCCTGTCGACGCGTTTCACCCTAGTTGGGGTTCATCAGGCCAGGACTAGCAAAGTTGTAATATTTAACAAAGACGACGCAAAGACACAAATTGTGAACTAGGCGATACTGTACTTCCCATAATGTGTCTCGGATTCAGTTACAAATGAACTAGCCTTTATTAAATACATATTGATGTAGAAAATATGCTTCAAAGCAGCAAAATTTGGGAAGATTTAAAGCATCGTTTCATTTATTTACTCCACATGGAAACTACTTGAAAATATGCAGCTGCAAAACCATCATTAAAGTGTGCTTTTTTTTGGAGAAATGGAGTAACATGTTGTATATCATTTCATTCATAAGGCTCAAAAGTTATTAATGAAATAAATGCATTAATAACTGAAAAATTGCATTTATTTTTAAAGTCATGCAAATATTACTAATAGTGCAGATGTTATATTGGAAACTTCAAGTTCTTGATACATTTAATCGGTCACATTTCTAGAAGATAAAACAAAGCTGTTATTTGCAGTTGGAGATAACTGAATTAAATCAATATAACTTTGTTTGAATTTTACCTATGAAAATGATGTCAAACTAGTAATATTAAAACCTTTCAACAATTTGAATTTAAAAAATTTTAAATGAAAATTGCTCATTGGTCATCATGTAAATGAGATTTCTTAAGTTCTACACTAGCCGTGATTTCGAATTTTTTTTCATAGAAGTGCGCGGTTACCAGAGTTAATGTTTATTATTAAGAGTATATGTTGTAGGAGAGGATGATTATTGATTTTTCAGTAAACAAATAACATGTAAATACGAAAAGTGCTGTTTAAATAATAATTCAAAATTAAATGAAAGTGAAAAAGGTAAATTGTGTGCAAATTCTTCGACTTAACCGATTCAATCGTAAGTAATATTTCCTTGTTAGGAGTCTTGTTTCAAAAGTGGATTATTATATGGCTTTAAATTACCACCCAAACTATAAATTGTCACCCAGAACGACAAAGCACCACCCAGCCGAAGTTTGAGTACAACTAAAAATTATACATTTTGCTTGTAATGGTTTTATCACTCCAAGATCGTTAAATAATAATCCAATGTCATTTCTTCGAGATTTAATATGTTCACTGGAAGTTGGTGTTTTGATTTAACTAGATTGGAACTGGTAAAATATGACTTCTGTTTTAGATTTTAAACTGGATGTCAATCTGGGTAACTATGTACGCACTTCAAATCTAGAGAAACATGTTTATATTAGGAAACAGTTTATTAGGATATAATTCGACTTTACAGTTATCAACGTCGGATTAATTTATAAGTTGTGTTTTTTATGTGAAGAACAATTGGAAATGTGCATTGTGAACGAAATAAGTTTAAGATAAGTTTTAGTAGTTCTAAGATTTAATTAATTCAATATCAATGAAGGGAATAATTTATAATTAAAAGCAATTTACATGAGTTTTTGTGGTTCTAAGGTATATTTTTAGTAAGAGTTCAGAGGTAAGAGTGCTCTAACTCTGAGAGGTAATTAAACAGTATATGGGGTAGTGTGAATTGTTACTCTAGGAAATTTATGTTTTATGCGAATGGCTTTGTTTTGTTTACTTATTTTGTTTTATTTATCATTGGTATTTTTGTAAATTTTGTAGTTTTATAATTTTTGTGTGACAATATACCGATTGAGTTGAAGAGAGAGTCTTGTGTTCTACTGAGTGAATAGCCAAGGTACTTAGTTTTTTATTTAGGTAGAAGATTCTATAAAAAAGATGATTATGATTTCCAAAGCAGAATAAAATTAGTGCTCAACGTAGGGAATATCTTTGTAAGACTTCTAACATCTTCATCAGACGTCGATATAATGGCATATTTATTGGCACTGACAATGTAGTAGGGGTTCGAAGAACTTCTAATATCTGACATATTTATTAGCGACCCAATCGTGGGGCTTATTCAATAGGTCTAATATCACAGCAATATACATAGTACTAATAGTGATCTCATTTAGTATTTCGTTACTGTAGTATATTGAAAACGTTCTACCCTTTTATCTATTCTAAACAATACCTGCAAATAAATCCATATCCTCCAATAGTCTTCCAATTCGAACATGACCTAAAAATGTTACATATTTATTTTGTAACTCAATATCCTTGGATAAAGGTATTAAGGCTGAAGAAAAGCTGTCACTAATTGTTCTTGTAGGTAATTCATTTTGAGTCTTAGGTAAATATTTATCCAAATTAATTCTGTTTGTTGTAAATGGATTATAACTTTTGTCAGCTGCAACTGCCTTTGCTAATGCTTCTTTTACTGCAATTAATTAATATAGGTATTAAAACATCAAATAAATCAATCGTATTAACATAATGTAGAACTTTTCAAACGTAAAGTTAAGAGTGAATTGTAAATTGTATGAAGTTGCTACAAAAATTGCTCATGCTCTACTTATCTACACTAATGAATCACTACAATAATATTTCATACACCACTTTGATAAAAAATATATAACAAAGTAATTTATATTTATACTTTCTCATTAGAAATTATTTCATACAGATTCAATTCAGAAAACAGATACCTAGATATTTCACTGAGAAGTTCAGTAAAGTGCCTCGTACAAAATTATGTAATCTGGAGAATTACCATTAATCTCGACTATAAACAAGAAACTGATGGTTGCCAACTAACTCATAGGAAGAGGGAATATGGATGAAGTAATTCTGTAGTGGAATACCTGTTTAAGTTAGTAATTTTGTTGAGTAGCCTATTTGCAATTAGTTTCGAGACTTATTGAACAGTAGCTTCGTTCCACAAGAGATGTTTCTCAATGGTTAAAGAGAATATTTGGTAAAACAATTTGTAGAGCGAAATACTGACACATGGTGGTTTCGTTGTTCCCCAAGCCTTACACCACTAGATTCTATCTTTGAAGTTATTTAAAACAAAAGATTATAAAGATCAGTATTTTAAAATATGGGTAGTTAAAAAATTCCATAACTTCCATTACTGCCAGAGTATTGGAAATTGCAATTGGTGAGTTTCATAAGCAAACAATTACGTGCATCGAAATGTTTAGATAATTTTAACTGTTTTTATAATTTATAATATATAGGAAATTTGGGTGTGGGGATAGTTATGAAAAAAATAGGACACTGTGTGAAAACTGCCTACAAAGAAAGAAAAGGTACTCATGGTTAGATTAGAATCTAAACCAGTAAATACAGTAATAATACAAATATACATGACCACCGCTAGCTACAGTGAGGAAGAGGTAGGAGCGATCTACAAAGATATCAAAGCCATACTAAGATACGTAAAAGGACATGAAAATTTAATACTTACGAGGGATTTTAACACAGTGGTAGGCGAGGATAGGGAAGGAGCCATAGTAGGTTTATTTGGTTTAGGCATGCGAAACGACAGGGGAAATAGGCTGTGTTCGCGCCATTTCGCTCTCCCAACGTGGTATTCTTTATCAAGCCAGGCGAGATAAGGAATACCATAATTTAAAAGAGTCGATTAGCAACCATCCGCGAACGCGAACGTGTTCCTTCAATTCTAAATATTACTCTCTGATCTCTTTCCTAAAATAACCATTTCCTGACTCCGTTCCTATTTACCTCTGGCCAGAAACAGTACTGAAAGGTGCCGCGTTAGTGCTCCAGATGTCTGTGCTTTAAGTATTTATGTGACTTGTAGTCCAATTCTATGATTATTTCCTTCTACTCTATACAGTCCACGTTCTACCTTACAAACCCTGGTTTACTGCCTACTGCACTCCAGGCAATTTCTATTTGTGCCCCTCGTCGTTCCAAGAGGCGTGTGCAGAACAGAATTCGGCGACAATTTAACCAACACAAACACATTATTTCTACATCATGCTAAGAGACTAAACATGTGGAAGATGCAAAGAGATATAGGAAGATATCAAATAGATTACATTCTGTTAGACAACGGTTTAGAAATCAAGTAAAACGCTTAGAAGTTACCCAGAAGCAGATTTAGACACTGATCACAACATCGTAATTATGAAGGCTGCTCTTAAATTTAAAAATTTGAGAAAAAGAAAAAGGCACTTTGACTTGGAGAAACTAAAAGATTCACAAAAAATTCGAAAAAAGTCAAATAAATTACTGAAACATATTGGGAAAATTTCTGATACTAAGGAAGTAGAAACAAAATGGAATAACATTAAATCACGCTTAAACATGGCGGTCAGAGATATTCTGGGGTATACACAAAAAGAAAATAAGAAACCATGGATAATAAAGGATTTTAAGGAATTTAATAGAAGAAAGACAAAAATACAAAAGCAATAGAGATACAAAGTTATAAAATTATTCGCAAATGCAAGAAAGCTAAAGAGCAATGGATTGATGAAAAGTGCAAAGAGGTACAAACTACGATGGAAATAAAAAGACAGACGAAACATACAAACTAATTAGAATGAATTTTAGTAATATAAAACCGTATAGCAAAACTATAAGGGGCACAGAAGGAGTCGTCATTATAGAAAATGTAAGAAAGCTGTTAGATGGCAAGAATATATAGAAAATTTATATGCAGGAGAGGAACTAACAGTATTAGAACAAGAAACAGACATTGAAAACGATGACTTGGGAATCCTTACTTAGAGACGAGTTTGAATTAGTATTAAAAGGCCTGAAAAATGGTAAGGCGCTGAGTATAGATAAGGTGCAAGCAGAAACTCTAAAAGCCACAGAACAAACAGCAACAGAAGGCCTCTTCCAAATTGTAAGCTATATGTATGAGTCAGGCGAGGTATCCAAAGATTTCAAAAGTAACATCATAGTCACTATACCAAAAATGCTGGTGGACGTCGAACAATAACTTTGACAGCACACATGTCAAAAATATTAACTACAATTCGACAATGTAAAATGGAAAAAAAATGTTCGAAATACTCAAAAAGATTTGTGTTTTAGGGATAGACAGATAGTACATAGCTTATACAAAGAGCAAACAGGTAAAAATAAAAACTAAGAATTTATTGGGATAAAAGGAACCCTTCCAACAAAAATACCTTGGAAATTTAATCCTTGGTTCAGTTGAAAAACAAATAAAAACAAATTCAAATAGGAAACAAGCTTTACAAAGGTTTAAATTTTTGTACCGGAAGAAATTTGGATTTTAAAATCAAAGAAAAACAAAATTTAGCAAAGGGTTGCTACCTTTTAAGGCAATTATTTTCCAAAGCAACCTAAAACGGTAAAAGCGGGTTTGTGCCCATACCGGTCACGGAAGGTAGGAGAAGTGGCAAAAAGGGGCCGCCATTTCTTATAATTTCGCCTTTGAAAATTCTTTAATTTGGAAGAAAGAAACTCCAAACAACCATTTTCCTTACAATTCGGTTTAGAAGGAATATAAAGTTAGTTTTCCCTTTGGGAAGGATTTTCCACTTCCTTAACCCCAAACAAAACGAATTCCTTAAAGGTTGTTTTAGGTTTTAAAGGTAAGCCTTTACCGGATTAAATTATTTTTTATTTTATGTTTACATTAGGGGTATTGTTTTTTGTGTTTCTTATTATTTAGCAACTTTTTTAAAATTAAATTTTTTAATTTGGAAGCAGATTTTTAAACAAAATGTTTTCTGGATTAAAATTTGATTTGGAACACAATCAACATTTCCAATTCTTTTTTATGTTGTTTTAAAATTCATATTTCAATCATATTATTGAATTGGCAAGTTTAAATTTTGTAAGTTTTAGAGCCATGAAAAAAATTACTAAAAATTAATAAAATATTTTTAAATAATAAGGTTCACTTTCAAAAGGAGTTAACATTTTCCTTTTAAAATATTTAATTCATTGGAATTTATGACCCAATCCAATTAAAAAAGTTGTTGTTAAATTTAAAACAATTTTAATTCTTTTTAAATTAATTTGTAAAATTTACCAGGAAACTTTAGCAAAATTTTTGGATTATCCCTTGTTTTAATATAATAATTTAAAGTCGTTGCGCGTTTTAATTAAACCAAATTTTATTTTTCAATTTTACCCTTCAGAAACTTTTCAAAAAAATAATTTTCCAATTTAGCCAAATAATTTAAAGAAATTTCTGGAAACGGTTTTTAAATATTTTTTTCCAATAAAATTTGGTTTTATCCCAAATTCCCAACGCTAAAATTTTAACGAATTTTTATTAAAAAACTGTTGGTTTTCTTAAAGATTTTAATTCCGGTTCTGTACCAAGGGTAATAAAATGTTCATCTAAAATTCATTTTAAGTGAAGTTTAACAATCCATGGTTTTTATCTTTCCAAGGTATTGAAAATTTTTATGAAAGGTTACTTTCCAAACAGTCCCTAAACCCATTCCCCTTTGGAGGTTTTCGAAGGTCCACCCACCCCTTTCCATTTGCTACCCTGGTTAAAATTACCCAATTGCAAAGCTTCACCCATTATACAACAGATTCCAAAAAAGATTGATTCCTTGGACTAACTTTGGGCCCGATGGCGTGTCGTTCTAAAATGCTCTGATAGTACAAGTTGCATCTCTGGTTTCCTTTGGCGGTTAAATTCAAGGTTTGGTTAAAATTTTTATCCTCTGGGTGAACCTTAAAGGTTTTTTGTAAACCCAAATGTTTAAGTTTTCTTAAGTAAAATTTCCTTGGGTTTCGGGTTTTGAACTTTTAAAACCCTTTTAAGTGTTATTTTGTTTGCAGCCTTTTTTGGTTGCAATTTACAAGGAAAACCGGATGGAATTGGAATTCCCAAGGGTTCGGGCCGATAAAGGGGTTCTTGAGTTTCTGCAATGAAACCTTGAGTTGTGGCCTGGCATATTAAGTAAATTTTGTTGGCCAGTATTAAAGGAAATAAACCCCATAAGTCTGGTAAAACCTTTGGTTGTTAGACCGGAATTCCGTTCTTTTAAAAATATAATGGCTTTTAGTAAAGGCCCTTAAACTTAAGGCCCTTTGCAGTAAGGGAATTTGTTTAAAAAATAAGCCAATCAACTGGTTGGGCCCTTAGAAAAAGTGAAGGCCAAGCCAAAACACCTGAAGAGTGATCCACAAACAAGAGTATTTGGCCAGAACCTTCAACCCCCCCAATTTTCCCCAAGAACCTGGTAGTTTTCAAATCCCAAACAAGGTTTTTAATTTTAAGTAAGGTTGCTCCCCACCCAACAAGTGATGGTGGAAGCAAGGGAGTCTCATGACAGTGGGAATGCCTTTGGTTGGTTTAATTAGAAGCCATCTTTGGATCCTGTAACTTCTTTGGTGAATTTTGCCGGGCCCATTCAAAGGTGAAGATTCTGGCTAACATGTGTCAAAAGTAATATTGTTTTAGCCAGGATAGCGAAGTCGTTACACCAAGGAGTTCGTTAGGATCTTAAAAATTTCGCCAGAATTTTTTCCAATTGCCTTTCGTTTGGTAGCCACTTTAAAATTAGAAAAAATTAAAGGGGCCATTTTTGAAAAGTTTCTAAGTGATTTTACT
>JARFIW010000429.1:0-39013 GCA_036346225.1 Platerodrilus igneus | reverse complement strand
ATCGGGTAACGTTGCAATATAATGTTGGAAAAAATAGACAAACACCCTGAAATTTATCAACGGTATTGTTTACCGATGAAACTATCTTTAAGAGCAATGGTGCTGTAAATATGCACAATATGTACTAGTACGCTGTAGAAAATCCTACTGGGTGCGGTATGTGGATAACCAAAATATTTGGAGTCTGAACATTTGGGGAAGTATAATTGACAATTATGTTATCAGTCCTCATTTTTTTGAGGGTATACCAAATGCAGAAAGATACTTGCATTTATTAACCGATGATTTGAATGTCTTGTTGGACGATGTGTCGCTACAACAAAGATTCGACATGTGGTAGGTATCGGCATGCCGGTGCTAGGGTGCATTATCAGTTAAATGTACGTCAATATTTGAACAATGTGTATGCCAACCATTGGATTGTAAAAGGAGGCATTGTTCATTGGCCGACTAGATTGACAGATTTACCACCGATGGATTTTTTCCTCTGAGGATATATGAAAGAAATTGTTTACCAAAATCGCTCTCCCGCTCAAGACGATATGAAGCAATGGACTAGAGACGCCTTTCGAGTGTAATTGCGAAAATGCAAGCAAACGTTCGACGATCAAGTGCTCGGAGACTTCAGCTATACAGGGAAATGATTGAGAAAGTCTTTGAACATTTGCTCTAAATTATTCCTCTTTTTGTTGCTTATTACGTTTTCATTTTTGTTATACACTAATCCTATTTACTTAAATAATAGTTTTGTTCGATATAAATTTATTTGTTTATTGGCCTAAAAGATTTTAGTGTGACATTTCTGTGCAATGCAGTGACATAAATACTGATTTTTCAAATGTTTGCAACAATTGACAGAGTACTCTAGTTTATGCCTACTTACCTTCACAGCCTACTATTTGTATTAATAAATCTGGTGGCTCATGATTTATGATTTGCAATATACTTTGCCAAAAAAAAACTCCTAAACCGTGCGGTTTATAAAAATTTTGCAAGAGGGCAAATTTATAGAGAATTAAATTTACTGTTTGCACTATACCATGCCATTCCACCATTCTGTCATGCGCGGGTATACTGCTGCCCTCTCCTTGCAATTCAGCATTCAAGGTACAGATGCAGTACGTTCGTGTATTTCAATACGAAATGGTCATATCCAAATGTAAATTACTCCATGTACATATTGTAATAAACGTATTAATTACTATATAGTGTTCAATATATCGTACTCTTGAGCCTTTCAAAGTTGGATACATCACAACTGGTGACGAGGCTGTTCGAAACTACGCATAATTTCGTGGCACGTGTTACGCAGCTATGCTACATTCCTGATCCAAAATGGAGAATTTTACGTCTACAAGAAGATTAAGAAGAATGCTAAAAAACCACAACAAACATACAGGGAGTATTTACATATTTGATAACCGGATGCTATATCAAGATTAGAAGCTTATTTCGAAGCAAACGGAGTTACTGATCTCAACAAATGAAAAACAATTCTACTAACTGTTCGGAAAAGATGCTTATGCATTACTATGCAGCCTAATTACACCTACAATACCCAAGGATTCAGCCTATGAGAATCTTACTTCAAAATTACACAAACATTTCAATCCAACGCCGAATGTTACAATGGAACGCAGCAAATTTACACAGCGAGTTCAACAAGATAATAAAAGTTTCGCTGATTACGTCAATAAACTACGTCGCTTATCTACACATTGCAGGTTTGCTAACCAGCGAATGAAAGATTATGCGACCAAGTTGTGTTTGGCATGAAGGATGCAGTTTTGCTAAATAAATTGCTTACTGTTGAAAACCTTACACTCCAAACTGCTACAGACATGACACTAAGTTATGAAAGTGCAAAACGTGATGCTAATGAATTACGTCAGGCACGATCTTTCGCAGTTAACAGTATGCAAACTCAATACAAAAATCGATAATAAAACCGGGAAGGTGACAAGTTCAAATTATCCAGATACAGCACATTTTGCAAATAAATGTTCCTCAATGAATAAAACTTGTAACAAGTGCAACAAACGTGGACATCTAGCAAGTGTTTGTTTCAAAGTTATCAACAAGGACAACAAACTAAGTTGTAGTTCAAGGTCAAGAGTTGCTACAAATAACTTATTACAAACTGATACACAACCATCTGCTGATGAAAATTTAGAATTACAATCCTTTTACAACATACGCGAAAATAGTACAGTGAAACCTATCATCCTTGCTGTGAAAATCAATACTACAATATTGAACATGAAAGTTGATACTGGCTCTGCATTTTCAGTGCTCTCTAAAATTACATTCAAGAAATTTTTTCTAACCTCACTCTTAAAAGTGTAACGTAATACTTAGATCCTCGATGGACATAAATTACAGCCAATCGGTGCACTACACTGCACAGCACAAATTGGAAATTTTTGTGCAACGTACCAATTCCTAATGATACCAAGAAATGGACCTTCATTGATTGGTAGAAATTGCCTAAACAATTCAAAGTCAATTTACGAAATTTACTGTACAATAATACAACTACCGATGCTAATGTAAACATCAACACAATTCTTCAAAAGTACAAAGTTTTCGAGCCAGGGGTTGGTTGTTTAAAAAGTGCCACAGTTTCACTAAAATTGAAACAAGGTGCAGTACCTAAATTCTGCAAAGCGAGACCGCTACCCTTTGCAATGCGCTCTAAAGTTGAGAAGGAATTAGATCGTCTTGTTGATCAAGGAATTCTCGAACCTACATATTACTGCGAATGGGCTACAGTACGCAAGAAAGACGAAAGTGTTCCTCTGTGTGGAGACTTCCGCATTACAGAGAATCCACAGCTACATACTGATAAATATTTGCTGCCTACAGCAGGCGAAATATTTGCAAAACTTGCAGGAGGTAAACAATTTCCAGTATTAGATATGAAATACACATTTTTTCATTTACCTCTGGATGTACAATCACAGGAGATGTGTGCGATAAATACACATAAAGGAATTTTTAAGGTACGTAGATTGCCTTTCGGCATTGCTGCCGCTACAGAAATTTTTCAAAAACGCCTATATACAATGCTCTCAAGTTTTGATAACATTGGTATTTTTCAAGATGATATCATCATCACAGGTGAAACTACAGAACAATACATTGCAAATTTAGAAAAAGTGCTTTCTATTCTCGAAACGAATGGTGTTCGTCTACAAAAAAGAAAAGTGCAAATTTCTTTTAAATAAAGTAACTCACTTACAACATGAAATTTCAAAGTATGGTCTACAACCTACTAAAGATAAATTAGAAGCTATATTAAATGCTCCTACACTACAAAATTTACTACAGTTACGTTCTTTCATCGGACTTGTAAATTTTTATGCAAAATTTACGCCTCACATGTCTACATTATTACGGCCGTTCTATAATCTTACAAAGAAAAATACAAAATGGAATTGGTTTACAGTATGTGAGAACGCTTTCATAAAGGTAAAGCAAGCTCTGCAAAATGCACCTACACTTGCACACTTTGATCCAAATAAAACCACGGAATTGAGGTGTGATGCATCATCATATGGCACTGGCGCTGTGATATTTCAACGGAATAGCAATAATGAACTTGTTCCTATTGCATTCGCTTCAAAAGCTTTAAACAAAGGTCAGAAAAATTACGAACAAATTGACAAAGAAGCACTAAGTATTGTATTTGGAATTAAACGTTTTCACCAATACTTATATGGAAAGAAATTCATTCTTTGGTCTGACCACCGTCCCTTACTGTCAATATTCAACCCTAATGCTGGAGTTATGCCCACGTTAGCAGCTCCTACGCAGCGATGGTTGTTCACACTTTCTGCATATGATTACGACATAAAATACATTAAGTCGCAGGTCAACGCAGTTGCTGATTTTCTTTCACAATTACCGATTGAAAAACCAGATCCGGATCCTGTAGAATTAGAGGAAGTTTCATTCTTGTTTATAAACAATATGCAAGAATTACCTTACACTGCAGTGGATATTGCCCGGTTCACCCGCAATTATCCCATACTTTCAAAAGTACTACATTTACAGCATCAGGGTGGCTTGATTACAATCAAGATACGTCGCTATCACCATATTACACAAGAAGATCTGAATTGACCATAGGACACGGTTGCGTTCTTTGGGGTTCCAGAGTGATAGTTCCTTCAAGTTTACAAAAACAAATACTTAAAGAATTGCATGTAAATCACGTTGGAATGATGCGAATGAAAATGTTAGCTCGACAATATGTTTGGTGGCCTAATATAAACAAAAACATCGAATCGTTAGTTTCAACTTGTGACGCTTGTGCTAACACGCAGAAAAATCCTTCAAAGGGATTGTTACATCCATGGGAAGCTGCTACATCACCTATGCAAGACATCCACATTGATCATGCCAGACCTTTCATGGGAAAAGAATTTTTCGTAGCCATAGATTCTTATAGTAAGTGGCCTGAAATTTTTATAGTAAATTCTACATCTTCAAATGCTATGATTAATAAATTACGACAAATTTTTTCTTGTTTTGGTTTACTGAGAATGTTAGTTTCAGACAGCGCTACATGTTTTACATCAAATGAGTTCGAATCTTTTATAAAAAAGAATGGTATCAAACATATTACAACAGAACCGTACCATCCTTCTACTAACAATGCTACAGAAAATATTATTGACACATTTAAACGTTCAATAAAAAGTGAAATATATCAAGACATGACATTACAAGATGCAATACATTTATTTTTAGCAAACTGCAGGCTGATACCACATTCAACAACAGGTGAGCCGCCCACATTACTCATGTTAGGCAGACGACTCACTTGCAAATTAGATTTACTTTGACCTAATTACAAGCAAACAATAGTCAATAAACAGCAATTACAAGTATGTAATTACACAGGTACATCAATGCAAATTTTTGAACCTGGAGATACAGTGCTCGCCTGATCCTATGCAACTTCAAACCCTTGGATAATTGTAAAAATAGATTCAGTGCTAGGCACTCACAATTATTTAGTGAAATTTCCAGATGGTACATACTGGAAACGCCATATATATCAACTACGTCCAACTTCACTCGAATTTTTCAACGAACAAGAAAAGCAGTTCACTTACGAAAACAAAACACTACACCCTTAGCTGAGGATCGCAGTATTGTTGTGGCTCCTGAAAGTGTTACAGGTCTTAGTGGTAGTGTAGTTGTAGAAAACATCACAAGTGTTAGTGACAGTGCAGTGCAAAGTGAAAATGGTAATATTTCACTACCTCACACTTCACTGGCGAGAAGTCAAAGAAGCGAAGTTGAGCAAGCAGGTACACCACATTCGAGCGAATAGTCCTGAACAAATTATTAGACATTCTACACGTACAAAGAAACCAGTTTCTTTCTAGATTAGATTTATAATTTAAGTTCTACATTACAAATATTTATTTTTCAATTATTATGTACAATTTTACATATTGTCGGAGGCTTTCACGGCCGGAGTCATTATAAATATTTATGGTTCCGGGTTGGGACCGTGTCATTTTATGGCCAAAGGTCGACGTTTCACCCACTTTCGTAAGGGGCTTCATCAGGACAAAAAGACAATAAGTAATAAAATAAAAATAATAATAAAGATAAGAATGATAATATTAAGTAGACAAAGTGTAAAGAATAGAGTTACTCCTGAACTAGCAGACTCACTAGCTCATTCAAAGCCAAAAAGTATCTTGTAGCGAAGTAACTGGTGAAAGTAGCGAAAGTGGTAGTTTATATAGGGCGAGAACTTGATGCATGAGTGATCATGAATAGAGAGGAGTGTCATAGCGGATCAGTGATCGTCACGGTTCCGCTGTTGTGAACATAGGCTTGTTTTCCAAATGGGGGAAAGGTAGTAGCCATCGTCTTTGTTTAGATTATTAGAATTTTTATTGATTTCTATGGATTCTCTAATTTTTCTATTGTAGAAAAATGGAATTCTGGCAATTAGTTTCGTCTTGTCAAAGTTAATGGTATGGCCTGTTTCATGTTGGTGTTTGGCCACCGCTGTGCGATTGTACTGGCTTGTTCTTAAGCATCGCTTATGGTCGTTTAGTCTAGTCTGTACTGACCATCCGATTTCTCCTATGTATACTATACCGCAGCTGCTATATATGTCTGGGGCTTTAAGACTATTTTCGGAATCTTTTGGAGTTGGTAATATTTGTTTAATTTTATTAGCGGGTTTATAGATTGTTTTGATGTTGTGTTTACGTAGAATTTTGCCAATTCGGTCTATTATTCTATGTATATATGCAAGGATTGCTAAAGATCGTGTATCGGGATTGCAGCGTGGTTTAAGGGTTCGTGTAGGATGCAGATGCCGGTTTATTACTCTGCCGATATCTGAGTTATGACAGCCGTTTTATATAAGACTAGTTTTAAGATGGGTCAGTTCATTAGATAAGTGTTCTTGTTGTGAAATCTTAATTGCACAGTGGACTACTGTTGACTACTTTTGACTACTGTTGATTACTGATGATTTTTGTGAGGGATGATGACGTGACGACGCATGTAGGTATCTGTCTGTGTGTGGGTTTTCGATATACGGAATGACCTAGTCGTCCGTTAGGTTAGCGCACCACCAGAACGTCAAGGAATGGCAAAGTTCCGTTTTTTTCAATTTCTATAGTGAACCTAATATCTTTTTTTTAATTTCACTTTTATCCGCTTCCACCTTTACCGTTATTAGCGGAGGTTGGAAGTATTATTTATAATCTATGCTACAATATATGTTTATCTTGGTATGTTTTATTTACGATGATAGGATTTCTATGTCTCTAAGATAGTTCAGCAGTGGTTCGATATTTGGCGTGTCTCTCAGGATAGTTTGTACATCTTGTTGTATGTTGTATTTGCGTCTGTTTTGTTGATATCTTTTACAATTCGTTAGGATATGCTCTACTGTTAGGTTTGTTTTACATTGTTCACATAAAGGTTGAGCTTCTTTTGTCATGAAGTAGTTGTGTGTATATGTGGTGTGTCCTATTCTTAATCTTGTTAATATTATTTGTTGTCTTCTTGATTTTGGGATATGTGCATACAGTTCGGTTTTTGGTTTTATTTGTCTAAGCTTGTTATTTTGGGCGTTCTTCCAGGTTTCTTCCCATTTCTTGTCTATTTTGCTTGAGATAATTGTATACATGTCTGTTATTGGAGTATTTATTTGGATGTTGGTATTAGTTATTTGTTGTTTAGCTAATTTATCTACTGCTTCATTTCCTTGGATTCCAACATGGGCTGGAGACCAAATCAGTATTATTTCAGTTCTGGTTTCTTCTGTTGTTTTGTGTATGGCATCATGTTCGTTATTGGATCTGTTGTGTACCTTTTTTCGAGTGATTTAATAGTGCTTAAAGAGTCTGTGCAGATTGCATATTTGGTGTGTGTTGGGTTTAATGTTATGTCTTGGATGGCTGTTAAAATTGCTACTTTTTCGGCTGTATAACTGCTGCTATATGGATGTAGTGTTATTTGGATTTGTTTGTCTTGACTGAGTACAGCCACAGCTACTTGTTGGTAGTTTTTGACCCATCTGTGTAGATAAATTCATGTCTCTTGTAGTGTTCCTATAGTTCTTTAAATCGTTGATGATACTGAGCTTTGCTTGTATGTTTTTTTGAATAATTTGATAGTGATACATCTGTCATTATTATCATCATTTTGTTTTCGACCTTACTTAAGGTCATTTGACGCAGCTCTAACTTCTTTTCCATTCTGTGCTAATCTAAAAAGCTCTACATACCCTTCACAACCTAAATTTCTAATAATTTGACTAATATAGTTAGGTCTAGGTCTTCCTATATCCTTCTATCTTTTTCCTATCCACCTGGCTCTACATAAATATTAGCAACCTGATGGTTGTTAAAGAACTCTAACATGTTTACATGATTACCATTTATAAGGAAATGAAATATAACCTGGTTATCCGGTTCAAAAAGGAAAAGTGTTAAATTATATGTTATGGTAAGGCTTAAACGAAACGCTACCAACATGCCAGACCGCTAACTAATTGTGAGTTATGTCATGGTGACATTTAGTTACCTGATTTTTGTTTTTTTTGTTTTGTTTTCAAACTTAAAGTCGGTTTGATGCAGCTCTAAATTCTTGTCTATTCTGAGCTAGTCTAAAGGTCTGCATGCCCTTCACAACCTAAATCTCTAATAATTTGACTAATATAGCTTTGTCTAGGCCTTCCTACTCTATTTTTATTTGGTAGTCTATAATCTAAGACTTTACTAAATAGTCCCTCATGTCTTAACTGGTGCCCTATCATTCTATCTCTCCTGACCTTCAATTGTTTCCACATACAGGGTTCCTCACCTATCCTTCTATAAACTTCCTCGTTTGTTACTCTATCTGTCCAGCTAATCTTTAACATTCTCCTATAACACCAAGTTTCAAAAGCTTCTATCTTTTTCTTATCTACTTCTTTAATTGTCCAAGTCTCACTACCGTATAGTAGAACGCTCCATAAGTACGACTTTAAAAAACTTTTTCTATTATCTAAACTAATACTATTAGCTATTAGTAAGTTTTTCTTTTTTAAAAACATTTTTCTAGCTTGAGCTATTTCCCTATAGTAGGGGATAAAGAATACTACTATAGTAAGCCTGCTTATCGTAAAAGGCGATTAAAAGGCGCAGCAAGGGCAGCAGCCTTGCTGGCTAACAGATATTGGAGGAGGGTCGGTTGGTCTCGGCGATCCTCAATAATTTACAAGCTTGTTGGGGTTGGCCGTGACGGATACGGCTTTTTGCTAAAATCTTTAAAAACTGCGTTGTGGAAAGATATGGGAGCCTACCACAATATTTCCCAGGTGTGCGTGGCCTAAAACACGAAATACATATGATGGAGAGCTCACAAGTAAAATTCTTGTCCGAGGTAAAATACTCCCTCATTCGGATCTCCGGGAGGGGTACTTGGGGCTCGTCATCATAAAATATAAAACAACAGTTCGATTTAGTGATAGGGACTTGGAATGTAAGGTCATTACTTAGAGTAGATAAGTTAACGATTTATTAGTCGAAATGAGAAAGGAAAAACTGGACATTTTAGGTATTAGTGAGGTGAGATGGCCAGATAGTAATGACTTTTGGAAAGATAATTATAGAATAATTACAACTTCTTCAACTAATAGACAGGCAGGGGTAGGAATAGTGTTAGGTAAAAGAATAGGGCATAAAGTTAAAGAGTACTTACAATTTAGTGATAGAATAATTATGGTTAGATTGAGTACAAAACCCACAGACACTGTTTTAGTACAGGTTTACATGCCAACAACTCAGTATGAGGATGAGGAAGTAGAAAAGGTATACGAGGATATAAATAGTATAGTGACAAAAGTAAAAGGAGATGAGAATTTAATAGTTATGGGCGATTTTAATGCGTCAGTGGGAGAAGGTAGTGAGGGAAAAATGGTAGGAAAATTTGGGTATGGCAGACGAAATGATAGAGGAGAAAGATTAGTTGAGTTTTGCCAGGAACATAGATTAGTAACTGTAAACACCCTATTAGAACAACATGTTAGGAGAAGATATACCTGGAAAGCCCCAGGTGATAGGGCTAGATACCAAATAGATTATATTTTAGTTAAACAAAGATTTAGAAACCAAGTTAAAACTGTCGTAGTTATCCAGGGGCTGACATAGATAGCGATCATAACTTAGTTAAAATGAAGTGTAAACTAAAATTCAAAAATTGAGAAAGGTTAAAAGAGAGGATGGGATCTAGGTAAGCTTAATGATAGTAGGGTAAAGAGGAATATAAACAAGTATTAGATAATAAGAGCAAAGAGATAGCTGTAGGAGGAATGTAGAAAATAGATGGAAAGAAATAAAACTGACTGTACATAATACAGCAACACAGACTATAGGTAAGAAAAAATAGAAGCGAGAAAACCGTGGGTAACAAAGGAGATATTAGATTTAATAGAGAATAGAAGAAAGCTTAAACCTTTCAGAGAAGTGGATAGTGAAAGTAAGCAAAAATATAATACAGTTAGAAATAAGATAGTACATGAATGTAGAAAAGAAAATGGATGGAGAAGAATTGTAAGGGAATACAAGATGATTTGAGAGTAGGTAAGACAGACAGGGCTTACAGGGCAGTTAAAAAGTTTTTTGGGGAAGATAGGAAAAAATGTAATGGTATTAGAGTCGAGAATAATGAGCTTCTAATAAATAAAGTTGAGGTAGCAGATAGATGGAAAAGATATTTAGAAGATTTATATAAGGGAGACGATATGGATGAGTTAGAGTACGACCAAGAAGAGGATGTAGAAATAGGGTTCTCAATATTAAGAGAGGAACTTGATAGAGCTGTTCTGAATCTTAAATTAAATAAAGCACCAGGGATAGACGATATTCCCGCAGAATTAATAAAATATGCAAGTCAGAAAACTTTAGACAGATTATATGAACTAATAAATGTATATATGACACAGGTGAGGTTCCAATAGATTTCGAAAAAATATTATTATTCCAATCCCAAAAAGTCAGGAGCTGATAGGTGTGAGAATTTTAGAACGTTAGTTTAACTTCTCATGCTTCCAAAATACTAACAATAATAATTAAAAATAGAGTAGAAGCTTTGACTGAGAATTATTTAGGCGAAGACCAATATGGTTTTCGTAAAGACAGAGGGACTAGAGAACCGATACTAATGATTAGGGTAATTATCGAAAAGAGGTTACAAAAAATAAAAGACTCATTTCGCATTTGTAGATTTAGAAAAAGCATTTGATAGGGTTAATTGGATTGTTATGTTCAGGGTTTTGCAAAAATAGGAATTTCTCATAGGGATAGAAAAATTATTTACAGTCTATATAAAACCAAAGCGTAGTAATTAGATTTGATGGAATAGAAAAGGAAGCTAAGATTAGAAATGGTGTTAGACAGGGTTGTATACTGTCTCCTTGATTTTAATGTTTATATTGAGGAAGCTTTAAACTTAGTTAGAGAGAAAAGAGATAGGTATTAGTGTACAGGGACAGAAAATAGACATGTTACGTTTTGCAGATGATATAGCCATTATAGCAGAGTCTAGAAAAGAGTTAGGAGAGTTTTTAAATATTTTAGATGAGATACTACAGAGTAACTATAGTATGAGAATTAACTCGGTAAAGAGAAAGATAATGACAAGTGAGTTACAGCCTAGTTCTAAACCAAAATTAAAAATAGGTATTACCGAGTTAGAGGACGTAGATGAATTTTGCTATTTAGGTAGTATAATTACAAAGGATGGACGTAGCAGAAGGGATATAGTAGCTAGAATAGCTCAAGCTAGAAAAATGTTTTTAAAAAAGAAAAACTTACTAATAGCTAATAGTATTAGTTTAGATAATAGAAAAGTTTCTTAAAGTCGTAAGTATGGAGCGTTCTACTATACGGTAGTGAGACTTGGACAATTAAAAAGTAGATAAGAAAAAGATAGAAGCTTTTGAAACTTGGTGTTATAGGAGAATGTTAAAGATTAGTTGGACAGATAAAGTAACAAACGAGGAAGTTTATAGAAGGATAGGTGAGGATCCCTGTATGTGGAAACAACTGAAGGTCAGGAGAGATAGAATGATAGGGCACCAGTTAAGACATGAGGGACTATTTAGTAAAGTTTTAGATTATAGACTACCAAATAAAAATAGAGTAGGAAGGCCTAGACAAAGCTATATTAGTCAAATTATTAGAGATTTAGGTTGTGAAGGCTATGTAGACCTTTTTAGACTAGCTCAGAATAGAAAAGAATTTAGAGCTGCGTCAAACCGACTTTAAGTAAGTTCGAAAACAAAACAACAAAAATAAAAATCAGTTAACTAAATGTCATCAGGACATAACTCACAATTAGTTAGCGGTCTGGCATGTTGGTAGCGTTTCGTTGCTTAAGCCTTACCATAACATATAATTTAACACTTTTCCTTTTTGAAGCGGATAACCAGGTTATATTTCATTTCCTTATAAATGGTAATCATGTAAACATGTTAGAGTTCTTTAACAACCATCAGGTTGCTAATATTTATGTAGAGCCAGGTGGATAGGAAAAAGATAGAAGGATATAGGAAGACCTAGACCAAACTATATTAGTCAAATTATTAGAAATTTAGGTTGTGAAGGGTATGTAAAGCTTTTTAGATTAGCACAGAATAGAAAAGAAGTTAGAGCTGCGTCAAACCGACCTTAAGTAAGGTCGAAAACAAAATGATGATGATGAGCTATTCTAGCTACTATATCCCTTCTGCTACGTCCATCCTTTGTAATTATACTACCTAAATAGCAAAATTCATCTACCTCCTCTAACTCGGTATTACCTATTTTTAATTATGGTTTAGAACTAGGCTGTAACTCACTTGTCATTATCTTTGTCTTTACTGAGTTAATTCTCATACTACTCTGTCATTATATGTTTTCTAATCCATGGTGGGAATATAGGTAAATATTATGGAAGGATTTCAGGTAGGGATAGTTTTAGTTGTTTCATTATGTTTTTTATATGTACGGCTGTTGAAGTATTGGTATCTAATCTTGTATTATGTGGTTTAATTTTGAAGATGTCATGTTTTGCTTCTATTTTCTGGTTTGATGCTAGTTTTGCAATATATTTTAGGTTCAATTTATTTCTTCTTATATCTAAAGGTGGTATATTTGCTATGCATTGTAGACTATTGACTGGGCTTGTTCTATAGGCACCTGTTGTTAATCTGAGAGCAGTGTTTTGAATTGTGTCTAACTGATTTATATTATAAGGTTTGGTAGTGCTGTATGTGATACAATTGTAATCAAGTCTTGATCTGATGGTAGGTGTGTATATCTTTAATAGCTGTTTTGTGTGCGCTCCCCAATCTGTGTTTGAGAGCATTTTTAAGATTAATATCTTTATGTTGATTGCGTATGTGATCCAGAAAATTATTGAGTGTTTGGTGTCCATGGAACCAGATTACAAAAGCGTCATCTACATAACGGAGCCAAGTTTTTGGTTTAAGGTCTATGGATTCTAGAGTCATGGATTCCAAAGACTCCATGTATATATTGGCCACAATAGGGGATAGAGATGAGCCCACTGGTGTGCCTGAAGTTTGTTTGTAAAATTGTCCGTCAAAGACAAAATAGGTGGAAGTTAAGCATTTTTCATAGAGAGTGGTCAGGTACTCAAATTCGTTTTCTTGAGGTAAGAGTTGTTTAATAATGGATACAGTGTCTTGTGCAGTAATCAATAAATTTCTTTAACTTATAAATATAAAATTTTACTGAACTAAAATTTTTATTTAGTGCTTATCCCAAATCTTGTTTTAATAATTTCATTTAAACGGTTGTTGATCAATTGAATCAATTAACAGTATTTAAATTCTGGATTTTAGTTTTGATTTGCCCTGGTGTGTGTGCTCATTCACTATGGCATAGGTGCCATTTAATTAAATTAAAAAAATGTTGCTTATTCAATTATTTGTTAAATAGTGACTTAACTACAAACTTAGACGTTGTATATTTGTACTTGTACAACCTTATACATTTAGTAATGTGTAAATAGTGCTAGCTACTGTGTATAATTTAATGCAAGAGTATGTTAACAGAGATTCAACATTATCTCGGTTTTCGTTTTATTTGTTAACTAAAGTGACTTCACAGTTTTAAGAACTAAATCTTGAGAACCTTTGGTTACTGGTTCAAAGCGTTAAAAAGCCAAACCCATCGAAATCCCTTCAGAAGGAGGCTCATTGCTCTTATTTTTTTTTAATCCCTAATGTTTAAAATTTTGTTAACTTCCTATTGTATAGTGGAAAATATGGAATGCAACACACTTTTTGAGTTTGCACGTTCATTTTGCTAGTCCTCTCTCTATTACCATGTCACGAGTATGGGCGGCTAAAGTGTTGAAAGCATATTATGTCTATTTATATGCATGGTTACCAAGGCACTCCATCTTGAATTAGTTTCTGATGTCAGCCGACGCTTTTTAGCTGCTTTATGTCGATTTAATGCCAGGCGTGGCCATTGCAATCATTTCTACAGTGATTGCAGCACAAATTCTGAGGGTGCCCATAGATAGTTAATTTCTCTCACAAAATCAGTTACAGCAAAAGAACATATTTCTTGCCACTTTATACCGCCCTATCTGCCTCATTTTGGTGGTTTGTGGGAGACGAGTGTAAAGTTGGTTAAAACCTCGCTTCTGATCTACAAGGAACTAGCCACTGTCTTTGTTCAGACTTAGACCATCTTGAACTCGTGTTCTCTCAACCCTGTGAGCAGCAACCCCAACGACTTGAGTTGCCCGACACCAGGTCACTTACTGACTTTGGCCCCTTTAGTACTATTCCAGAACCTACCTTTTCTGACCTTCCGCTCAACTGCCTGTCTTGATGCCAAATGCTCTAGTGAATTCATCAAGATTCCTGGTTTCGGTGGTCTACGGTCCAAGTGACACAAAACATCACAGATTCAGGAGGGTACCTTAGTGCTAGTCGAAGCCGATAATGTTCCACCCCTTTGATGGTCCCTTGGAAGTGTTGTTGCGGTCCATCCAAGAGCTGATAGGATCGTTAGGGTTGTCACTCTCAAAACCTAATAATATGAGATGAAGCTCCCTGTCGCTAAGCTCTGCCCTTTACCTTCGTTATAGATTTTCCTTTATCTTTTTTCGTATAATTTTTCTGTTTCGGTTTTATTCGAATAAATTTTCTTGGGTTTCCTTATATTAATTAATTTTCATCATTCCGTTCCCCCTTTTGTAGTTTTTTTCTTTTCAAAAATAACTTGCTCTTTGGTGGGCGGCATGTTCCGTTTGTAAAAATTAACTTTAATTATTGCATAAGATGTTGCTTACAGATCAATTCTCCTCCTTCATGTATATAGTATAATCTATGGTTTTTACCTCGATCAATCTTCAAGTGCCTTGTATTGTGGCGCGTTGCGTAGCTATGATGCTATAAACGTATTAACGATTGAGTTACGCCAAAGGTCAACAGTTCCTCATCCTGCCATCGCTGATTAAATTTGAAGGTATTACTGGTAAGTACTTGAAGGTTCTGCTTTTATAAATTTTACTCATATTTACAAGTCCACTATTCTCCACCATATGTGGTTATCAAAGTTACCACAACACATGTAGTTTTAAAATACAAAGTGTTTTGACCCACTTGCAACTATTGAATTTTACCCTTTAAGCTATATCTCAAATACTGATAAAAATTCTTTTATATAAAAATATGAAAATGGTTTCTTGACATTATACAGAATTACAAATTATGTATTTGATACTGCCTCCCACGAGAAACTGTTTCTGGATCTATGTAATCCTGCGAAATATTGCATATTACCTGTAACACGCAGCTCCACGAAGTGTGATACAAGTTCTTAATTCATAACTAGATTCATTCGGTTTCATAACCTGCTCCCAATTTAAACTAGGATTACAGAAACTATAATAATGAGTATTATCTGCTGGACGAACACTTATGTGTGAATGAACATGCACAAGAGGAATGGCCAGTGATTCATTGCTTAATAACAATAAAGTCTTATTCGAAACCCAGGAGGAAAGTGCTGCAACATATAATTCAATAAAATATAATTTCGAAAAAATTATATACTAACACATATGACTTAATGCAGGATTTTCTAATTTCACTTCAATGTTTTCCTGAAGTTTGTTGACTAAAACCAGAGCAGAACGAACTGTAACTAATTTACGTGCTGAACCTTCAAGTGCCACATCAAATACAATGCGAGCATAGAATACATCTTGTTCCTAAAATAAAATAGGTTTCACCAAATCACTTCTATGTACTAATACAATTTTACAAACTAAAGTAACAAAAATTAAACATGGATATTACAAAACTGCTGACACCATAAAATAGATTAAGTATTTTACATAATCAGTTGCTCAAGTAATTTTTATAGTTCTATTCTATGTAATCTGCTAAAATTTTATATTAGTTTCCAAGAAATCTTAATCAAAATTTCAAAAGATTCTTTATTCTTAGTTCTGATTGGTTCAAAATTCAAACCAATTTATAGTTACCATAGTTTATTGTAAATTTAAATATTATAGTACCCTGGAAAAACATCTAACAGAATTTTCGTATGCTGATTCAATTAAGTAAAGCTAAGCGAATTAATTTTGTCTTTTTCCATAAAAATAGGTTAGAAGAATTCATTATTATTTTTGGACATAATTAATTCAAGTTATTCTTTGTGGTAATGTTCTACATAATTTAGTAAGTACATTAATTGACCCTTTCAGAAACTTTAAACCTATTAAAAGATTCAAGTTTGTTGAAAGTTACAGGAAAACCATTTGTACTGCTTTTGCAAGCACAACATCTGCTAGAGTTGTTCAGAAATTATCTTAAGTTCAAGCCAACCTTTTTGTCGCTTGTCTTCCACTTTTCAGTCAGCTAATATGCTATTTTTAGATAGCAGTAGGAGAAAAAAGTACTAACAAAGTAGTAATATTTCCTATGTAATAAACTTGAAAATACATAATACATAATATTGACGAAATATTAATATAATGATCTTGAAAATAATATTTTTAGAAAATCTGTTTTATACAGGTCCAAAAAATAATACAAAAGTTTTCCTCTGATAAGTAATGCCTTTGACGACAATTTTTTTTCTTCAAAATAAGTAACAATTAACCAATTTTCAAGAACCTCCTATACGGAAACTATTAATTGAAATCAAGCTTTGATTTCTAACATTTTCAAAGGAACGTTAGAACTTAACAGTACTTGATGAAACCAAACATGCATTTAAATATTGAGCAAGCTTTCAACATAAATACAATACTCAACATAGAAAAAGAAGCAAAAAATTGTGATATAACTTCTGCACATATATCAAAATACCCTACTCTCCTTTTCGTGATGTTTCCTCTTCATTGTCACTTTAAAAACTTTCTCTGTCATACAATTTTGCAGATAATATGATAAATATGCTAATCGACTCACATTGGCAGGTCTTCAGTTTCCATTATCATACTTATAAGAAAGATCATCATCATTAGGTCTTCAGTACTGGAACTGGTTACATGCGTACCATCATTGTTTCCTATTCTGAACTAACCTACACATTTCCATGAAATTTGCACAATCTGCATCTATCACTATCTGATCTAGGTCTACATCTACCTATTTTTTCCTATCTCTGCTTGTAATATATCCCATACTATTCCCCAAAAATGCCTTAGAATGTATTCTGCCTTCTATTTCCCCTATTTTTTTCCCAGATATCATTGTTCCCCTATTATTTCTATAACCTATTTGTTATTAACTTTGTCTGTCCATACTATCATCCCCATACATCTGTAGCACAGCATTCCAAAAGGCTGCTACTGTTTTTCTGTCTTCTTTTCAGACTGCCCGTATTTCATAAGCATACTGCGCTGTGCTCCACACATATGCTTTCAACAATTGTCTTCTTGTTCTATGTTTGTTGTCTTTCACCATAGGCGCTGTTCCTTCTTGTTAGATGCAGTTCAGTCCCCTTCTATTGTTTTACAATTACATACCCTATTTCTCCAACATTCAGTGGTTGTGAAGGGAGGTAAGCAGCCTGTGGCTGCCAAGTTCCCCCAGCACTTAAACATTTACCGATTTAATATTTTCTCCAATATATTTTTTCGCAGAGCCAACAATAGTTGCAGATATTTCACAACCAACACCTGGTAGTGGTTTGTAATAATCATCAGATTTATATGCGCTTATTTTTTCGTCATTAGGTTTTCTGTCTTAAAACTGGTCGGACATGTACCTGCACTTATTTATTTTCTACACTAACCTACGTAGTTCCCTGAAATTCTCACACAGCATGTATATAGCTCGGTTTCCCTTCTATTGTTTTCTAATTTTATGCCCTATTATACCGAAATTCAGAGAAGGGGGTTAAGCAGTTTGTGGCTGGCAAGATCTCCCAACACTTAGACATTTGCCGAAATAATAGTTTTCCAGTAAATCCTTTCACACAATTAACATTATTCGAGAATATTGCCCAACCAATACTTGTAGTTGCTTATAATAATCATCATGTTTAAGTACAGTTACTTTCTTCATCATTAATTTATCCATCTTAGGAATGGTTGGATGCATACCTCCATCGATTTCTATTTTGAGCTAGCCTACACATCTCCCTGAAACTCCTACAGCCTACATCTTTCACTATCTGTGTGCAGTAGTCTAACCTAGGTCTACCTCTTCTTCTCTTTTTTCCTACCTCTGCTTTTAATATATTCTGCAATACTCCCTCATGCCATAGTATGTGGTCTATCATCCTATCTCTCCTATTCCTTTCCGTTTTCCACATATTTCTTTCTTCCCCTGCCATTTTTAGTACCTTTTCGTTCTTAACTTTGTCTGTCCATGATATCTTCATCATACATCTGTAGCACCACATTTCAAAGGCTTCTATCTTTTTCTTGTTCGCTTCTCCAGGCTTCACAGCCATACAGTGCAGTGCTCCACACATATATTTTAAGTAATCTTTTCCTTGTTTCTATGTTTGTTGTATTTGAACACAGTAGGTGCTTTTTCTTGTCAAATGTGGCATGACCTTGTGCTAATCTTCGTTTTATATCTTTTGTGCTTTTCCCATCTTGTGTTATTTGGCTTCCTAGGTAGCAGAAATCCTTAACCTCGTGTAAATTTTCATTACCTATTTGTATTCATGTTTTTGATTAATTTTCCCTCCTTTGCATACTAGTACTTTAGTTTTAGTTTTGTTAATTTTCATACCATATCTCTCTGTTAGAACTGTTTCCATTTCATTACGAGCAGCTTCTAACTATTCCTTGCTAGACGCTAATACGACTATATCATCTGCAAATCTAAGCATATCAATATTTGTCCCTGCATAGTAATTCCAAATGTCTTCCTGCATTTGACAGTATTCATTGCCTCTTCAATGTACAAGTTAAAAATTAGTGGGAATAGGGCACATCCCTGTCTCACCCCTTTCCTAATGTTTACTTCTCTACGTTCTACGTTCCTGCTCTATGTATAAGCTAAGTACTATTCGTCAATCCCTAACACTTTTTGAGTATTTTGAACATCTTTTTCCATTTTCCATTGTCGAATGTTTTTTCCAGATCTACAAACCCTATATACACACTTTCCCCTTTTTCTATCATTTCCTCCATTATCACTCTCAGAGCTAAAATAGCCTCCCGTGTTTCCCTGTTTTGTCTAAACCCAAATTGGTCTTCTCCTAGTATTTCTTTAGTCCGTTTTTCCATTCGTCTTTGTACAATTCCAGTTAATATTTTTGACACGTGTGCTGTCAAACTTATTGTTTGGATATTTTCACATCTATCCACGCCTTTCTTTTTTGGTATAGTTCCTATGATGTTACGTTTGAAATCTTTGAGTATCTCACATGTTTCATACATATTGATTACAAGTTGGAACAGAATTCTATTACTGCTTGTCCAGCGGCTTTTAGAGTTTCTGCTTGCACCTTATCTGTACCCGGCGCCTTACCATTTTTCAGATCCTTTAATGCTAATTCAAACTCATCTCTAAGTATAGGATATCCCAAGTCATCATTTTCAATGTCTGATTCCTGTTCTAATGCAATTAATTCCTCTCCTGCATATAAATTCCCTATATATTCTTGCCATCTGCCCACTTTCTCTACATTTTCAATAATCACATTTCCTCCAGCGTTCCTTATAATTTTGCCAAACGGTTTTATATCCCTAAAATTAATTCTAATTAGTTTGTATGCTGCATCTGTCTTTCCTACTTCCATCTTAGTTTGTACCTCTTTGCACTTTTCATCAATCCATTGTTCTTTAGTTTTCATGCATTTGCGAATAATTTCCCATTTTATGGCTTTGTATCTCTGTTTTCCTGTTTCATCTGATTTATTTTTGTATTTTCGTCTTTCTTCTATTAAATTCAGGATATCCTTTGTTATTCATGGTTTCTTATTTTCTTTTTGTGTATACCCCAGAATATCTCTGGCCACCATGTCTAAGCTGGATTTAATGTTATTCCATTCTGTTTCTACTTGCTGAGTATCAGATATTTTCCCGAAATCTTTGAGCAATTCATTTGACTTTTTTTCGAATCTTTCTTGAATATCTTTATCTTGTAGTTCCCCAAAGTCAAAGTGCCTTTTTTGTTCCTCTTTTTCAGATTTTTAAATTTAAGTTCGGCCTTCATAATTACATGTTGTGGTCAGTGTCTATATCTGCTTCCGGGTAGCTTCTACAGTCTATTACTTGATTCCTAAACCGTTGTCTAACAAGAATATAATCTATTTGATATCTTCCTATATCTCCTGGCATCTTCCACGTATATCGTCTTCTAGCATGATGTTGAAATAATGTGTTTGTGATAATTAAATTGTTCTTATGGCAAAATTCTACCAGTGTATTTCCCCTGTCGTTTCTCGTGCCTAATTCAAATAAAGCTACTATCACTCCTTCCCAATCCTCACCTACCACTGCATTAAAATCCCTTGTAATTATTAAATTTTCGTCCTTTTACATATCTTAATATGTCTTCGATATCTTTGTAGATCGCTTCTACCTCTTCATCACTGTAGCTAGAGGTGGGCATGTTTACTTGTATTATTACTGTGTTTACCGGTTTAGATTCTAATCTAACCATGAGTACTCTTTCGTTCTTTTGTAAGTAATTCTCTTCACAGTATCCTATCTTTTTCCGCATAAGAATCCCCACACCCAAATTTCCTTCCTCTGCTCAAGTATGAATTACCCTGAAGTCTCCACTCCAAAAATCCCCCACCTCTGGCCACCGAACTTCGCTGATCCCTACTATGTCTAATGAAAACCTATTCATTTCGATTTTTAGGTTCTCTAGCTTACCTACTTGCTTCATACTTCTAACATTCCACGCTCCGACTCGCAAAATGTTCCCGACTTTTATTCTTAACTTTCCGATCGCATCCTACAAAGTAGTCCCCTCCCGGAGATCCGAATGTGGGACTACTTTAACTCCGGAACCTTATACTCCACAGAATGCCATCATTTTATTATAATTTAGGTACGCTGTGTACTTGGGAGGTAATGTGGTAGTTTCCCGTTGCCTTCCACATCGCGATAGTGTGTCTTAGACTGCCATACCGACCCCTATGGTCTCTGCCAATCTAAGTACCGAAAGAGCCGCTGCCCTCTTTCGGAGACCTGTCTTAGTCTGGTTCTTCACTAACGACCTTACTACTTTGGTTGGACCTGCAGTTTGGCTCTTTAGCTCATTAGAACACGCAAGCCATTTCACTTATTCTAGTAATCTAGAACTTCGACAAGGTGCAGGTCCATTCGAAATGGGTAAGAAATATATTAACAATAAAAAAGGAAAAGAATTTACACCCATTAGTACGCTTCCTGCAATTGAAATGTTATCGCAAGCCTGATTTAAAATCAATTACTCAATTATATAAGGAATAACAACCTGCTGGATATGTACCAATCAGGGTTCAGAGCAAACCATAGTTGTGAAACAACAGCTGCTGAATTTATATTACATGAATAGAATGAAAGTATAGAAACAAATATAGATGTAATAATTGTATTTTTAAAGATTAAGCCTGCATTTAAAACCATTAATAGAAAGCGCTTGTTAATCAAACTGCACAAATTAGATATGCATGAAGTTTTACACAAGTGGTTAACTAGTGTAATGCGTCACATTATGCTACCACTAAATTAATATGTGAAAGAAATAAAATTTAATTTTGAAGGGATGAGATATATGGATGCACTTTGTATAAAAGCCTTCGTAAATAATTATTTTTAATCAATCAGAATATTTTAATTTTTATTGCTAGATATTTTAATTTTTATTGCTATTAAAATAATTCTGATAAGAAAGCACAAAATTATTCTTTTAACTACATTGTACGGTAATGAAGGGCGATTATATTAAAAAACAACAATGCAGATATCGAAACTTAACAAACACTAGCGTATACATTTTCCATATATAAACACAATGTAATAGACTGTAAACGTGAGAACTGATGAAGTAAGCATAGATAAAACTCAGTACATTGTATTACCAGACGCTGATCAAATAAAATGATTTGCAGTGGGAGTACACTATATTTGATTTTTTTTTCAATGCCCCAACCAAAGGTACTACATTGGCCAGGAAGAGAGTTTTTTTTATCTTTACATCATGACAACACACACACGGGACCTTCATTTTACCTCTCATCCGAACAAGGATGTATTTTTGTGAAAAATGCTCGCCTAATATTTTTCAAGCGGACCGTGTCGGGAATCGAATCCGTGACCTTGAGTATAGTAGTCACACACATACCAACTACACCATGTAGCCGCCTGCAGTGGGAGTACAACAGATTGGTTGGACACTACCGAGAAAGAAATAAAATCAGTTACATAGGACTCAGTTACCAAAAACGATAAATATGTAGGGATACGAGAACATGAAATCGCACGGGGAGTTCTGTGTGAGGTTGTATGACAAGTTAAGTTCGACGAGGTATTTTCGATGCATTTGTAAGTGGAATTAGAGTCGTATGACCGTTTATAGGGAGTGAGACTGGAATTGCTCATCCTGCTACTAAGTTGGAATTTTGGAGTTGTGTTCAAAAGATGGACAACCCAGGAAGTGTATTATTAACAAAATGAGATATGGTGTGGTCTGGACATTCTGAACCTTAGAATAGGCGAATTAAATTGTAAGTAATATTACCGGGTTGTTTATGATTCGGTATAATTTATATGTGTGTTGGACGTAACTATGGTTAATTTCGACCTGAGACAATAATCGAACATCTTCGCGATCATTTTTTATTGATTAATGATTTGACGGAACGAATGGTGATTAAATTTAAGGATAATATTATTAGTTTAAAATATTAAGAATAGTAAACCTTTACAAAAATTGCAGTATG
This sequence comes from Platerodrilus igneus, assembly GCA_036346225.1. Classification (NCBI taxonomy): domain Eukaryota; kingdom Metazoa; phylum Arthropoda; class Insecta; order Coleoptera; family Lycidae; genus Platerodrilus; species Platerodrilus igneus. The sequence goes on along the minus strand of JARFIW010000429.1, from coordinate 16,106 downwards.
TCTGATGAAATAGATAATCCTTGATAACAATGAAACGACATCTATAGAAAATACTTTTGTACATGATTGTCAAATAACTATATGACTACGCATCAATACTTCAATGCATCACAATTATTTAACATACCATTTTCTGTATTTCAGCTGATGTATGTCGAAAAAATGTCCCCACCTTATCAACAGTAACAGGATTTACTGGTTTAAAACCGTCAACTTTCACACCCAATTGATGCATACGCAATCGATGAGAATCTTTATGTCGAATTTTATCTGAAACAAAAAATTGTGTATATTAGTTTCTCAAGTAAGTTTTATAGATACTTGTACAATCTCATTGGTTGACATTTAGAAAAATTCTTGAATCGTAATTCTAAATAAGTCAAAGTTAAAATGAAGTTATTATTATCATAGCATACAATAATTTTAAAAATTTAAAGATCCTGAAATGAAAATCTCTGTTGAATTTTATATTGGACAATGCACCTGCACACAAATCATGCATTCTCATGAATTCAATTCAGGATTTCCTATTCAAATTGCTAGAACATCCTCCATATTCCCCACATTTAGTTTCCTCGAACTACTACCTATTCCTTCAATTGAAAAAAAGTTTAAAACGACATCAATTTTGGTGTAACGAGGAAAGCAATAGAAACTGTGATGAACTGGTTTATAAACCAAGAAATCTTTCTTTTTTAAAGGGTTAGAGGCATTGCAGAATCACTGTATTAAGTGTATTAATTTATGACAAGATTATGTTGAACAATATTCTAAGTTCCAACTTTTAATTGTTTCAATAGTATGCTAGGAATACATAAATACTATCTCGTAATTCTAATTAGCCAAAGTTAATATTATTTCTCTTTAGGTATATACAAATGTTTAGCCATTATAGCTAACATTCACACAGTTATCAGCATTTGGGAGTCACTGAAAGACTGCAGGGGTTGTCTTGGATTATCTTAAAATTTTTCATACAATGGTAGAAGTTAATTAATGCAGGAGCCTTTTATACCATCATTCTTCCACAAAACCCCACATGGGTATGGAACCCATGCCCTCTCATTTTGAGATCTGACTACTAGCACCCTTCCAACCTAAACCAAAAGTGGTTAATAATAGTCATTCAGAGAAGTACATTTAACAAAACGTTTCCTTATACTCGGAAAATTCTGTATCGTTTTTCTCGTATTTCATCTAAACAACAAAAGTAGTTGGAATACTTTCCATATTTAATTCAAAAACAAATTTCAATTTTGCAGTCCAGTCTAAAATACTTTCCTTGTGTGATAGCCACAAAAATGCACCTAACAAACTATAAATAGTAAAAAACTGTATTCACTATGTAAGGCCTAATATTGGATAGTTTGCTTACTTACACTTAAATTTGTTGTAAAAACATGTTTGATTAGAACAGATATTACAGTATTCACAAAACAGATTTAGTTAAATATAGACATTCTTCAAAATTCCAGTTATGGCATATGCATTCTGTAATGCATGCCTGTCCTTAAAAATAGTTAAATGCTTTTTTTAGTAAGTGTTTGCTTTAAGCTAAAAACTTCAAAGTCTTTTGTGCAAAAACTATATCGCTGAACCTGAATGAAACAATTTACAAAATGTATTGTTCCATTCATCTAAAACATAAAATTAAGTATGACATACTATTTCACAGAAGAATGATTAATTTAATATATTTTTTTGAGGGAAATATCAAAGCAGAAACCTATCATATATAATACAACGAGCGGAATCGTGACTATCGATAATCGCCTGAGTTGAAACACAAAACATGTTGTCAAAAAATAATTTGACGAGTCCAAAAGACAAGTGAAATTATTTGACAACATGTTGAGTGCATTAACTCATGCGAGTATCAATAGTCACAATTACAAGAGTTGTATTCGTTTGATTATATCATGACTGAAAAACTATGGTTTTGTAGGTTTTCTTCATTATTTTGTATGGAAGAACCACCAAAACGCAACATTTTTTTCACTAAGTGAACACAAAAATATTATCTGCCATGGAAATTAAATACACTGACATTTCAGTTGACAGCATGGCACACTAGATGTTCAAAGTACCACGCATGATTATCACATATTAGTCAAGTTCGAGTTCTGATTATCATTTTTAGGTAGTTATTAGGAAAGAGCAAAAAGCAGTATGAGTGATATAATCATCAAAATATTCTAGAACCTTTTATCAACAAATTCTATGACTAAGAACTTCAAAATGAGTCTTTCAAGCAAAATTCTGTACGACCTCATATTGCTCATATCACTTTTGCCTACTTGCGTGAATATTTTGATGATAGGTTAATAAATGTAGATCGGTTTCCTTCCGATTTACGAGTCAATATTACTAGGAATAAAAATCAGTGATAAAAATATACTAATAAAGACATGATAATTGAAGTTTAAATGAAATATGGAAAAACTTTCTGTAGTTTGTATTGTTTTAAAATTCCAGAGCACAATTTTCATTTAAAATCAAAACACTGTTACTTACAAACCACGTATTCTGTAATATTATAGCAGTTCACAAAAACAACACAAGTACGATAAAATTAACCCTAAAAATAATATGCCATAAAGATACTGAATTATAACCTTTAATGTAATACAAACAAATTTTAAATTATTTTTCTGAAACTTTTCATAAGTATCTAGATTCAAGTAATTATTTCTAAGTTTTATGATAATCAAAAACAACCTATTTGTATTTAATAAATAATGACTTTGTAACGTTCAAATTAACGTCCTTTGTATTTTGAATATTCAATTGTATTAGCCTTAGGTTTTATAACGTTTAGTAGAGTATTAAAAATCTCCTGTTATTTAATTACGCACGACCTTGCCCGTACCACTAGTCTTGTTATCTCGATTTCTCGTAGGACTGGCAGACGAACGTTGACTTACTTCGATAATCGCATTTTACGATTTAATTATGCTAAATGTAGTTGTATATTCTGTTTTGAGTTGTTTAATTTAAGAATCGCTTAAATTGGCAGATTTGCATTCATTTAGCGTTGAAGTTATTTAACTCATTGTTAAAAAGGTGTTTCTTGTTTACACCTGATTTAGTCAATCTTATCATCTTATTATTAAGCCGAAGAACCGGTTTTTTCTTTTCCCCTTTTCTTCGGAATAGCGCTTAGCTCTTCCATATTGGTTTGACGTCCCCCTTTTTGTGATTGTTGCGTTTTGTCCGTGGAGCCTGATGGTTATGGGATGAACTTACGCTTTGTCCGTGTGGAACCAGTTGCATACCCCTGTCGTGGCCGTTGATGCTACTCGCCGTAGACATCAAAGCCCAGATGTGCTTGGGCCCGCCTCAACTTAGTTAAGGTACTATTAGACAGCCATACAAGGTGAGTTAGATCTTTCATTCATTCACCACCAGTGTTTAAATAGGGTTGCACTTGTATTTTACTCGCCTATTTATTTTTACGATTTATACCATCAATACTGGGTGTTCTGAAATTTATATTTACAAAAGATTTATCTATAAATTAAGCAATACAAATAAGTTAATTCAAGACGTAACAATTTTTAAGATCCCCATTGCCGTGACTTAGTATTCCTGCAAATATTACCCCTGCTAATTTAAGTGCTTATGCCAAATCTCCTCTATGTAGTATTGTTTTAAAGTTTACCTGTATTTAATAGTTGTGAAAAAGATTCATAAATATGCGTCCCTTCCTATTGGTTGGTATTTTTAATTTTTAGGTTTTACCGATTTAAGGTTAGTTCTAAGTTAGTTGTCGTGAACGCACCGCCATGATTGATTTCCGTTGTTCGTTACCAGTTATATAAAATAGTTTATAGTGGAATGTAGATTGAACCATATATATTGTAATAAAGAAATTAAATTAAAGACGACCGCTTTCTTATGATTTTGCTCACAAGGTTATGGGTCCAGCAACGTAAAAATTGCCAAGTTTTATAAAAGAAGCGGTCAGCATCTGTTTGAATAATAAAAAGATGGCGAACAACAGCTAATGGCTGTTACGTATTCTTAAATGGAAACTAATTACATAAGTTGTAATACCGTCATAAACGAAGTTTTATTGTATTAATTGATGCTAAAAGAAAAAGAGATTATTGAATTAATACTTGTCTATTGAAAATTGCATCGTTCAACGATAAATATATTATTGGCGCGAACTATAGTATATTTACCTGTATAAAGTTAAAATGGTGCTTGATAATTATGATACAAAATGTGCTTTAGAGTTTGCAAAATTGCAAGGAGCCGGTAATTATAGAGAATGGCAGATTGATATAGAGATGCTCTTGCGTGCTCATGGATTGCACGGCTTTATTACAAATGTCGATAAAGAAAAGGAAAATGCTCCATCTGAAGGTGCACCAGATAAAGAACGAATTGAATATACACGTCGGCGAGATAAGGCGTTATCGACTATTTATTTGTCTTTAAGCACATTAGTTAAGCCAATTGTTAATGGTTTAACAGATCCAAGAAGTGTATGGACAACTTTAGAAACTAACTTTGAGCCATCGTCAAAGGCACTAATCAGAAGATTATTAACAGATTTTTTTCTTACAATTATGCAAGATGATGAATCAATTTCTTTATATATAGCAAGGCTACGTGATTTGCAACGACATTTGTTGAATTTAAAATGTGAAATTAAAGACTTGTATATTGCATATAAAATGATTAGCGGCTTGCCAGAGCGGTACAACATTATAGTTCAGCATTTGAATCAACTTCCGGATGAACAGTTTTCTTCAGATGCTGTTGCAACAGCACTATTATCGGAAGAAGGGCGTTTGCAAAATTCTGTTCTTAATGTAGTTAATAGCACTAATATGTCTAAAGTTTCAGGAGCATTTGTGGTTGGTGCCACTAATAGGCGCAAGGCAGGGTTTGCACGAAAACCTCCAATTAAATGTTACAAATGTAACGAACCAGGGCATATTGCTAAACATTATATAAAGACGAATAAAACATTTGAAGGTAGCCAACCATTTCCAAATAGTTCCAGTGTTGTAAGTAAGTCTAATGTTAAATATAGACAGACAGGTAATAATCATAGAGGAGCGTATGTGTCCTCAATTTTACAAGGTTCATCTTATGTAGAAGGATCTTGGTTTTTAGAGTTGCACAATACCGAGAAACTTGCTGATGTAAAATATGAATTTATTTTTGATACTGGGGCAACCCATCACTTTTGTAGTAATAAAGAATTATTTGTAGAATTTACAGAAATTGATAAGAATGTTAATCAAGGAAAAGGGGTTTTATCAGCAAAAGGGATAGAAAAAATTTATGTTAATCTGATAAATGATGATGGTTACAAGGTTAAAATAGAACTTAGAGGTATTTTATGTACCGGGTTTATCCAAGAATTTGATTAGCTTAGGTACAGTAGCAGAAAATGGGTTTTATTTTAAGGGAGTGAATAATTATCTTGATGTTTATGCTCCAAATGGCGTTTTATTTATACGTATCAATAAAACTAAACGTTTGTATGTAATTAAAACAGAGAAAGCAATATCTGCTAAAAATTTAGAACCTAGCGTGAATATTGCTTCTGCAGATTTGAAATCTTTATCACTTTGGCATAATAGGTGTGCACATTTGAGTTCTGAAAACATTTATAGGGCTATTAAAAATAGAATTGTGCTCGGTGTCAATGATGTAAATAAAGACAAAGTTCATTGCCACGCATGTGTTGAAGGAAAGCTTAAGAGAGGTCCTTTTAAAAGGTTAACTGGAATCCAATCAAATAGACCTCTTGAGCTTATTCACATTGATTTATGGGGAGAAGCTCCTACTGTGAGTGCTGGGGGAGCCAAATATTTTTTAAACATTGTGGATGATTTTACACGTTGGGTTACTGTATATCCACTTAAAGCGAAAAACGACGCATTTGATCGTCTTAAAGATTTTATTCCTCGATCTGAGCGAATGTTGGGAATAAAGATCGTTTCCATACGTTCTGATAATGGGATGGAATTTTGTTCTAACGAAATTGAGAATTATTTGTGTAGTATTGGTATTAATCACCAATTAACAAATGTTTATACTCCCGAGCAAAACGGTGTTGCCGAGAAAATTAATTTAGATGCAATTAATGCTGTTAGAACATTATTAGTTTCATCAAAGTTGCATGTCCGATTTTGGGCCGAAGCACTTCAATATTATATTTATACTTAAAATCGTATACCACATGCAACTAATCCAAGTAAAACTCCATATGAAATGTGGACAAGGAGAAAAGTTTGTATATCTCATTGCAGAATTTTCGGTTGTCTTGCCTTTATTCATGTTCCTAGACGTTATAGAAATAAATTAGAGGCAAAATCTAGGAAGGAAATATTCATTGGTTATGCGGCTTTTACTCGTGGGTATAGAGTATTTGATCCGGTTCGTAATATTGTTTTAGAACTCAAACATGTTAAAGTAGATGAATCTATAATGGGTTTAAAAGCATTAAATGATATGGTAACAATTGCTCCAGAATCGATTATTTTAAAAGACAAACCGATAAAAGTTATATTGCAGATTCTGATGTTGTAGATGACATTAAAGACGATTCTGTTGCTGAAAATTCTCTACACCCTAGGTCCCGGGTTCGAATCCTGACACGGTCCGTTTGAAAAATGTTAGGCGAGCATTTTTCGCAAAAATACACCCTCGCTCGGATGAGAGGTAAAATGGAGGTCCCGTGTTTGAGTGTTGTCACGCACGTTAAAGATCCCTACCTTGCTTGGAACAGCAAGGATTCGGCAAAATTCAAAATTTTCCAGGTAAAAACTCGCTTCCTGGCCAATGTAGTACCTTCGGGTGGAGCATTGGAAAATCACATGTAATGCTGAAAATTCTGACAATATGTCTGTTGGAAATTGTCCAGGTGTGAACTATGATTCAGGTTGTAGTTCGTCTATACAACCTGAAGGTAGTGAAAGTCGTAGCTTAATTTTAAAGAATCCATTAAAATGGGAGCACCAGGAAGTTCTAAGAAAAGATCACTCACGTACTGACGTTTACTATTGGTACGGCAAACAGAAGTGTCGTTCCAAAATGAAGTCAAAATCTTTGTTTTGAAAAGGTTTGGAATACAAACCAGATATGTTTGATTTTCTGATCCCGTAGAGATGGGAAGTCCGCTAAAGTTATTGAATATTTCGACGATGAACCCTTATTAGTCTGTTTTATTCAGGTTCCTGAAAATTACAAAGACGTGATCGAATCTGATCACCGTCTCGAATGGGAAAAGGCAATGACTGAAGAATTGTCAACTAACGAGGAACGAGCCGTATGGGAAGTTGTTCCCAGGCCACCTAAACAAAGAGCAATTTCTTGTAGATAGGTATATAATTTAAAATCACACGTTGATGGTACTGTTAAGCGCTTTCGAGCACGATTGGTTGCTCATGGCTTTAAACAAATTCACGGAGTTAATTATTTCGATACTTTTGCTCCCATCATTGAATTCAATTTAATAAAATTATTTTTTGTTTTACTCGTAGTTATTGAAGGATGGATACATACACATTGGGATGTCATGTGTGCATTTTTGTATAGTGATTTAGACGAAGTGGTATTCATGGAAATTCCTCCAGGATATAAAAACATAGATTCTAAAGCAAATGTTTTTCGATTGAGAAAATCGATTTATGGTCTGAAACAATCAGGAAGAAACTGGTACTGTCATATCTCAGATATATTAGAACAAATTGGGTTTAAGGTATCATCATATTGTCCATGTATTTTTCAACTTAGTACGGAATGTGTTGTTTTATTATATGTCGATGACATTGCAGTTTTCTGTCCAAATAGAAATATAATGAAGTATGTTTTTGACTATTTATGTAAGCACTTTGAAATTGTCGACCTCGGACCTATAAAGAAATTTCTTGGGATAGAATTTGAGTATAAAGAAAACAGTTATAGTTTGCATCAACAAAAGTACATCTTAAAACTACTGAAACGTTTCCATGTTGATCTAACTGTTCCCGTCTATACCCCTATGGATGTTGGTGTTACTTTCCAAAATTGTGTTAAATCAGAGATAGATGATGTGACATTTAGAGAATTACTGGGATCGTTGTTGTTTCTATCAAATAGAACACGACCCGATATTATGTTTCCTATCATTTACTTAGCTCAGTTTTCATCAAAACCAGGAATTCACCACTATAATTGTCTTTTACGAATTAAATATGTTGGGAATACAAGTAGTTACAGTATCAAGCTATCTCTTGCCGATTCTTATGAATTACTTATGTATACAGATGCATCGTGGGCCACTGCCTTAGACTCTCGTAGGTCTTTTTGTGGCTTTATTTGGTCGTTAGGTGGTGTTTTCCTCGGATGGCGGTGTAATATTCAAAAATGTATATCGCGAAGTGCTATGGAAGCAGAATATATAGCTATGGATTCTGCTTGTATAGAAATCATCTGGATTTCTAGAATCCTATCTGAATTCAAGAATTCTAATTTTAACAATATTAAACCAGTTATACTTTGCGATAACCAGTCTGCTATACATTTTTCAAACAATGCGATAATTAGTAAACGTACTAAATATATAGATATTAGATATCATGCTATAAGAGAACTATTAAATGAGGGTCATTTATCAAGTAAATATATTCATAGTAATTGTAATGTAGCTGATATTTTAACGAAACCTTTAGTATGTTCTAAGTTAAGAATATTTGTTAATTACATTTTTAATTATGTTATGAATAGGGAGAAATTGTGAAAAAGATTCATAAATATGTGTCCCTTCCTATTGGTTGGTATTTTTAATTTTTAGGTTTTACCGGTTTAAGGTTAGTTCTAAGTTAGTTGTCGTGAACGCACCGCCATGATTGATTTCCGTTGTTCGTTACCAGTTATATAAAATAGTTTATAGTGGAATGTAGATTGAACCATATATATTGTAATAAAGAAATTAAATTAAAGACGACACTGTCTTGCTATCAGTGCATCGGGACCATAGCCCCAATCGTGATCTCATTTTGTCGCAACATCCACGATCGTCGCAACTTTATTTAAACAACATGCCTCAAGTAACAGCAAAAGATATATATATATATATATATATATATATATATATATATTGCTGTGTTTCCCTTTCTATCAGAATCGAGCCTCACGAATTGGGCGTCAAAAATGCTGTGATACCACCAAAATCCGGGTACTCCGCTTTTCGAATCGGGCCCCTACGAATTGGATGTCCAGAATGCTGTGAATCCTACAAAAAGCTATTCATTACCTTAACTGTGTTGGTCCATTGACTTTCTTCCATTAATCGCCTCGGCTGCTCCTCTAGATAACTTTCATCCTCAATCATAAAAAAAGAACAAACACATTCCTATCACAAACATCAACGTTAACTCTATTTACATCAATATTCACAATACATTAAAATTTCAAAATTAAACTTCAGCATAAATTTTAGTATCAGACAATTTCAAGATTAAATCTGTTATCATTTTAATGTCCATCCAGCATTAAAGTCTTTGTAGGATGCCTACTAATTACTATAACAATATATGCAGACCGGAGTCTGAGTACAAAGGGAGCATCTACCACCCCTTTACGTTAATTAACCAGGTTCGTCTAATTGAGCTCAAAGACATACCCATATTTTCATCATAATCCAGAACATCAATGCTAAATACCCCTTTCTACTTAAACAAGCAAATTTCACCTTAAAATTAAAATTTTATGTTTAGTACAATTTCACTAATGTCCATTTGAAGTAAATCAATTATAAAATTATTCAACACACACAAAAATATCAAAATCCAACAACAAAGCATAAGTTACCTGAAGGTTAATGCACTCGTGGCCCCAATGTATATCGTCCTCTGTTAATCACACCAATCCAACTGGGTTATGTTTACGTCCTCGGCTTACTGGTCGCTTTTAAACATTTTCTCTACATCATGTATTTAAAGTTGTTTCTGGGCTTTTCCGGAACTCATCTGTGTATATCTGACCCTTGTTTTGTGGATCCAGACACATTTATGAACCATTTAATCATTAACACCTCCGAAAAATAGCAAAGAAATTCATACTTCTTTCACCAATATACGCCAAACTGCCTACTTTTGGTGTATTCATTTGTCGTTGTAAATTTTATTAATTGGTACAGTGATACTAAATTTTATTACCTTGTATCTAAATGCATTCAAGTACATTCATGTTAGCACGTAAATAACAAACTGTTTTTAAATCACCAAAATATACGAGTAAACTTTAAATTATTCTATCAAACTAAAATGCACTGTTTAACGTATTGAATCAAGTCGCGGATGTAAGAGCCCTTGTTCATCTTAACCTCGGTATATATAGAGATTAGCCTGTCTGCCGGTCAAGTCCTCAAAACGGCCTGTTTCCAGAATTTCACCATTCTATGTTCCCATTCCGTAGCTCGCGCGTCGGTTTTTACGAAATCTGCACTCGCCCTAGTTAAATCTCAGAAATTCTCACACGGCACGCAATGTCTGGAAATAACTAATTGGATTTTCTACAGAAATGTTATTTTTACCTCTCAAATTTTGCTTTTTACTTTCAACCAATCGCAACCCCATGACGTTGCTCTACTCACGCCTTTTACTATATGTGTCTCGGTCTTGCGCATATTATCTGTCTCTATCTACCCTGTTCTTATTGATGCAAATTGATATTCTTTATTATCGATTATTTTGGTCCATGTGGAGTGTGAAATAACCCACCTTTAGCATTTCTCGTAACTATTATGCGACGGTTTCTCCAAGATTCTCTGAACCATTAATTATCTGCAAAATTTACGCCGAATGAGCTTTTTAAACTATGCAGGTGTTCAAAAATACTATTAATTCTCAGAGCCTTATTTCGTGGTATTTTATTGGGGTTTTTTACAAGTATTTATAGATATTATCTGTTACTAACGGTTCAATTAACTCCAATTAAAAATAATACCCTTTAATTTTTAGTGAATCCTAATTAAATATCCAATTATTATCAGTACATTTTGTTTAATACCGGTTACTTAAAATAGGGTTAATTAATATAAATTTTGCACGTAATTTCCATTTGTTTCTTTATTAGGAATAATTAAATTACACGTAGAGCTTTTTAATACTGTTTGCTTTTATATAAAGCGTCTTATAAATAATTTAAATCTCTTATTTTTACTAAAACGAATGAATTTTTATTCTCCACGGTTTTAATAACGCGTATTATCTAATAATATTCATTATACACGGTGATTAAAATTATTTGATGTGATTATTTAATTTTCTACCCTGGTCTAAATATGAGTAATATATATATATATATATATATATATATATATATATATATATATGTATATATAACTATAAAAAAAAAGTAACATAATGAGTTTTAAATCAATCAAAAATAAATTAATATTATAGCAAGTGACTCACTCTAAGCCACAAGGGCATTATATATATATATATATATATATATATATATAGAGAGAGAGAGAGAGAGAGAGAGAAGAAGAATAATCAATATTTGGAATGCAAATGAATGCTTAATATATATTAATAGTTTTTAAGATGAAATGAAAACCCAACCTTGTATGTAAAGTTGAATTACCATTTCAAATCGAACTAGTAATTGAAAAACACTAAAAGAACGGCTACAGCAGGGTTTAAACCTGCAACCTCTGATTTTAAGGATCAGCGCTCTAACCAATTGAGCTATCTAGCCTAATTGTTTAGATGTTGTTATAATGAATACTACTGAAGCTTCAATTCCCTTAAATGCAAGACGTAATTGAAAATCGGTAACAAGAGCCAAGCTTCAGTAATATTCATTATAACAACATCTAAACAATTAGGCTAGATAGCTCAATTGGTTAGAGCGCTGATCCGAAAATCAGAGGTTGCAGGTTCAAACTGCTGTAGCCGTTTTTAGTGGTTTTCAATTACTAGTTCGATTTGAAATGGTAATTCAACTTTACATACAAGATTGAGTTTTCATTTCATCTTAAAACTATTAATATATATATATATATATATATATATATATATATATATAGTTACGTTCATTTTCGTAAATCATTAATTAGTTATATACAATAATTTTTATCTTAAATTCCTTTATGTTCAACACAAAAATTAATTCTGTTAATTACAAAATAACCTTTTCGTATATTAAAATTTGTATAGTAATTAATAATAAATATCCTATCTATGTCAGTTGATAAATCTTTGTGCTTCATTAGAAAAATAAATATCCTTTCTAAGAATTTCGTCCCGTGGAATTTACGCCTTAATTAGATAGGCGACTTTCCAAGTATTTTAATAATTAAATGCTGGTGTGTTTTCCCTTTTTAAAGAATTCGGCAAATTAATTTTAATAAAATTAGGGTTTTCCTGGTTTATTTCCTTACTTTGGTGCTTTAACAAATGTAACAATTCATTTGCTGTTCGAATAGCCACAAGAAAACACGTTCTGTTTGGCTTCAAGCGTTATCTTTATGTGAATTTCCGGCACGCCTTATTTAGCATGGTAAGTATATAAAGTTTGTATAAAACAATACTTTCGGCTTCAATAAATTACTTTATTGTTGGTAATTATTCTAGCTTCCTGCGGGGGACACGTTAATCCCTTGAGCTGCGCTTCTTTTGGGGACTGCAAAGTCAAATGCGCTCCGCCTGGACGTAAGCTTGCCTGTCCGCTGACGCAGACCAGCGACTGGTTCCACCCTGATGCCAGTAACTCGAGGGTGAGTTCTGTTTTTGCTTTTCTTGATAAGCGCTTCTGATTTCGGAACCAGAACACCTGGGGTTTTACCGGTCAGAGATGGCATTTCTAAATTTAATTATCATAGATTAAAATTATTAAACTATTTTGGCATTTACTGCTCTTTGGTTATTACCTTACTATTTTATTTGTTCCTAAATTTCTAAAAAATATACTATACATGGTTGTAATTTAGCTGTGGTTTTTAGGGTTGCGTTTGGTTCTTTCTTTTCTTACTAACTACTGTCAGGGGTTATTACCTAAAAATTACAGCTCGCCATTTTCATGGGTAATTTTTTTTTGGATGTTTAAGGGGGCTTCTTATAATGTATTTATAAATTGGAGACATTGACGTTTTTTTTGGGGTTGGGTTTAGGGAATACTGTATTCTGTGTATATATTTTGCTTAATTGTAAGTTCTTTCTTTTCCGTTGTATGTTTTGTTCTGAGTGTGAATGAGTGAGTGTTTATATATATATATATATTTTTCTTTATTTCAGGTTTCTTTTTTTAATTTAGCTATAGGTATAAGACCCCGCCCACTCGTCGCCTGAGCCCGGACTTTTCCTTTTTTTTATGTTACGTCAATGTACGTAGCAATATATATATATATATATATATATATATATATATATATTAAATGTTTTTATTTTTCTTGACCTTTTCACTCTATATTTGTTTGAGGATGGTTTTCTTGGGTTATAGGTCAAAACATTAATATATACTTTTACATTTTATTGTGCCATAACCTCACTCGACCATACGTACGTTTCGACTGCTTGAGCCTTTTTCAATGGTTCAGTCATTCCTATAAATTAATTTACTAATATACTAACCTACCCTTATATAATTTTGTCACTTTTTGAACTGCCACGAATCGTTTATATAGTGTGCATTTTTACACAAATATGATAAAAACAAATGCGACCGCCCTAACTAAACATGAAACACAAAATAAACACATATTTAATTACGAGAAAACAACAATACTTAAAATTGAATCAAACCAAAGAAAAAGAGAGTTATATGAAATGATTTTCATAACATTAAATCCCACAGCAATTAATGACAAAATAGATATAAAAAATTTGAGTAAAATCTATCATAATTTAATTAAATAAATGAACAAAAAAATAATAATAATAAAATAAAACTAATGGACATCAAATTGAGAAATATCGGATATAAATATATAATTTAAAATAGATGATCAGGTTACTGGAGTGATAGCAATGTATTAGTAGATAATAGATAGTTTAGGATAACATTTTGTATTAATACAACACATGCGGTTATATACACACATTCAACAATAAGGTAGGTTAAGAAATTTGTAACGTACTTGTAAATGACATACAAGTAGGCTTAGTTTATTTAGTTGTTAAATGTATAACGAATAGAATAGTTTAGGGTAAGTGACAAAATTATATAAAGGTAGGTTAGTATATTAGTAAATTAATTTATAGGAATGACTGAACCATTGAAAAAGGCTCAAGCAGTCGAAACGTATGTATGGTCGAGTGAGGTTATGGCACAATAAAATGTAAAAGTATATATTAATGTTTTGACCTATATCCCAAGAAAATCATCCTCAAACAAATATAGAGTAAAAGGTCAAGAAAAATAAAAACATTTAACATATATATATATATATATATATATATATATATATATATATATATATATATATATATAATTATATATAATTACATCAAATAATTTTAATCACCGTGTATAAGGAAGCTTTGGGAAAAAGTACGCGTAATTAAAATGCCTAGTGTGAAGATTTAAATCATTCGATTAGAATGTAAAGTTTGTATAGAATTCTATTAGATAATACGCTTATCAAAACCGTGGAGCATAAAAATTTATTCGTTTCATTAAAAATAAGGGATTTAAATTATTCACTAGACGCTTTCTATAAAAAGAAGCAGAATTAAAATGCTCAACGTGTATTTAATTTAATTGTTCCAAGAAACAAATAGAAATTACGTGCAAAATTTATATTAATTGATTCAATTTTTGGGTAACGGGTGTTAAACGGAGTGTACAGATAATGATTGATATTTGGTTAGTATTCGCTAAAAATTAAAGGGTAGAAGTCAATGCCATTCATTATTATTTTAATTGGTGTTAATTGAACCATTAGTAATACATAATATGGGTGATTCTACAATTACAAGCCATATTAATGTCCCTGTGTTATTATAATGGTATACGAGTATTTTTTAAAACCACTTTATTCTTATATTATTGTAAATATCTTCAGTAATAGTGTCTATGTTTTAAACATTACTTAAACTTCCCCTTATGTAATTAAAAAAAAATTTGATCAAATTGTCATTAGCGTGGCTGTCCCTCATGTGAACCTAAATTATGAAATGTTCAATATATATTTATAGCTAAAATTGTTGTTACTGTATCATTTATATTAGTGAACTAATATAAATCAGAATAAGGGAAACCATTTTTGTGTTTATTTTATTCTATCTAGTGCCACAAATAGGGCACCAAGGATGTCCCTCAAGGTTTCTGTCATTAGCATGGACATTTTTTTAATATCAACCAAAGCTATGGAATTTATGTTTTAAGCTATATATCACTGCATATATCAGTCTTATTCAACAACCATTCTGAGAGTGAAGTTGACCTGTTTGTTTGTTGTTCATTGTGGTCCTAGTTATAATAAATGTGTCAACAAGTTTGATAGTTCATAAATTAGATGTCATTAGCAGGGTTAAGTTTTAACAAAGTTGGAAAATAATTACAATCTACTACTGTGGCTAGGTAAGTACCATATGATACGTAAATAATCAACATGAATTTGTAGTTTCTTAAACATAACACCTGAGATTAAAAATGCCTACCATCTTGATTTTTGGCATTAGCATGGGCAGATGCTTAGTCATTAGCATGGACGTACTATATCCATGCTAATAACTTGTGTCAATTCTAATGACACTGTTTCAGGATTTTTGTTATTTGAAGTCCTTTGTTTAATGAAATATATATAGATATATATCATACAATACCTGAGCAGTGTTTAACAAAATTAATACTTGAGAACAATTTTTTTGCAGTATTAGAAAAATGGCTAAGTGTAAAGTGTTGAGTAATGAAGAAAGGGCGAAAAGAAAGAGAGAATGCGCGATGAAAAGAAGAGAGCGCATAAAAGCAGATAGTAAAAAGTTGTAGAACCTAAAAGAACAAAACCATGAAATATACCTGAAAGCAAAAAGGCAGGACAGTTAAAATCAATTAATGATATGAACAACAGAGACCAACAAGCTCAACGTAAAAGTGGAGGGACAACACTAGGAACAAATTAAAAATATGAATAAAGTTATGTGTAC